>ML997668.1:94778-110719 GCA_010365825.1 Otus sunia | reverse complement strand
CGCTCCCCCCCGCACCTTGCACTCGCCCGAACACCTCGTAATCCACCGATTTGAGCGCGGCGGGGCCCTTGGCCAGCGCGGACATGGCGGCGGCCCCGACGGCAGCGCGCGAGGCTCAAGCTTCCCGCCGAGCGAAGGCGGCGCCGCTCGGGCCCCGGCAGCAGCGGCCGCCTCAGGCCTCGGGCCCCGTCCCGGAGCGGATCTCAGGCCTGAGCCCGTGTCCCCGCCCGCCGCGATGGGGCAGGAGCAGCGGGCCGCCCCACACAGGTAACCGGCCTGCGCTTTGGAGGGGTTCGCCAGGAATCCTTGAACCGAACGGGTGTTCTCCATCCATAGCCCAGCTGGGCTAATTGGGACTGACAGGGGGGCAAGTTTAGCTCAAAGTTAAAACATATCGAAACCCCCCAAAGCAGACGGGTGTGGGGCACCCCTCCCTGGCAAGGCTCCGTGACTGCCTTGGCTCACATCTCCACCTGCCTTAAGCTTTCACCCACACACCTAAAAGCTCCATTCTCTCGCCTTTTCAACCACTGTGCTGAGGCAAATAACAAAGCCCTCATACTCAGCTGGGAAAGTGGGCCTAGGAGATAAAAACCTCATCCTCATGCAAACTACTCCCCAAATACTCAATGTCTGTTAGTGCTCATGTTTTCATTAGCAAACCTTCCAGAAGTGTTGACATGTCAGTTCTTCTGGGGAGATTCTCCCTGCACAGAACCACAGGCCAGAAATTGGGTTTTTAGTAGGCTGAGTGTCCAACCAAACACCACACACATTTTTCTTCGGTATTAAATGTCTGGCTTACAGTTTAATATTCCCCCCTCCCACCCCAGTATTTGTTTTTGCTAAAATAAGAAATAAACAAGTGCCTTCAGGCAGAATTCTACATTCAAAACAACATTTAACCAACCTTAGATGACAAATCAGCCTTCTCTTAGCAAGAAGTAGAATAACTCCCACTTTAAAATAAAAACCAACACAATCATTTCATTTACTCAGCATTAGGCAATTCCCTCCTACACACCAGTTCATGTCCTGGCAGTAACACAGCCTAACTTGAGGTCTTTACACATTCAGGTCTGACGACTAGAGGGAGGTTAAAAATAGTTCAAGACCCAGAAAAAAAGTGAAATTGCTTTTCCAAGACACATCAATTAAGACTATGAACCATTCAATCCAGTGCAGAACCAAAATATTAACATAAAATCCACACAAACCTATTATCCCAGTGACTATGCCACCGACAGTTTGATGATTGGCTTTCACTGTAGAACATGTTCAATCAAACCTCTTCCTTCCACAGGTGTCACACATTGCAACTGGGCCATCAGCACCATTTTGTTTTAAGCGAGGAGGATCCTACAGCAGGAACAGAACCCAGTATGGACTGAACATCTCTTGTCGTTTGCTGCCATCTATCAGCAGCCAAGAGCAAGACGGGTAATAAACCGACCACAACAGTTTAAAGCACGGTAAGGAAGCCTTAAAACCAGAGCTCCTGCTGGTACATCACAGTTCCCTGTCTGCACATCGCAGTGCCGGCAACGGCAACCTGGGTTTTACCAACATATCTTGGACCTTCTGCCTGAGTTTTTGCTATGTCATCCAGTGAAGGCTCCTTAAGTCTACACTGGCTCCTTCTCAGGATGGGAACCCATCCATTCCTGTCACTATTCTTGAGAGCTTCCTGGCTCACACATGCCTTATCTGTCTACCTACTGTTATTGGCTGTTTACAGAAAAATCAGTTGAAGGTTTTATTTTTATCTGCCATCAGAACATCTTGCCACTCCTTCCCTAGACAAGTCCAAATTCCTCATTATTTCTCAAGCAGTACCGGAGAGACCATACAGAGTCTGAAGAACTCCAGAAGATGATACCATGAAACACTTAAAATGTTACAGTCCCAGTAACCAATACCAATACAAAACAGTATTGAAATAGTGTAGTAACCATGAGAGCTTTAACATACACTGTCAAGAAACATAAACAGTGTGTATGAAGTCAATCAAATTCTCAATTTTTTCCCCCCTTCCCAGCCCTTCAGTGTAGGGCAGTGATGTTGGCCTAACAAGAATCACCTGGTTGCACTTTCTTAAACTACAGCAAGTCGTAGGAACTACTGAATACCTACATGGGTTAAGGCAGAAAATATATTCTTCATTTATACTGCAAAAAAGCATAAGTGACTGCAAACATGTCCTGCAACAAATTGTTGTACCTTAAGGAGAAGCAGAGCAAGTAATGCTATAACATGTATAGATAAAAGACACTCTTTCATACTACTGCCAACTGGCTAATGCCACACACTGGATTCAGTTGTTGCTGAAGTCAGTAAGGGCAACCTTCGTTATTATTAAAACAAAACAGCAACAGTTACAGTTAATATTTAAGTGAGAAGTCCCAGGCTACAGTGATTTCCAGACAGCACCATTACAGTGGCAGTTCACCCAGACCTTCCCTAAACTCACAACAGTTGCTTTTCTAGTATTTATCTCATATCTCACCATATTCTTTTAACTTAAGTTTTTCTGACCACTACGTGTACTTGTTCATTCAAGTATAGGCTAACCAGCTTTTACTCCTCTGTCTCTTGAAGACATTATTCTGTGTGTTTATTCCTAACATACAGATTAACTTACACTACCCACACAACATCATCTAGAAACAAGTATTGCTGCAGTTAAAGTTTGTACAGATTAACTCACCTATTCTGAAAAAGAAACCTCTTAACAAACTTGTTACAGTTGGTGTAAACTGTTGTATATAAATCCAATTTTATCATGAGATGATCTGTCTCTACCTTATCAATAAACCTTTAAAAACTTCTCATAGTAGTTTTTCTAATAGCAGTAATTATCTCTCACTGTTTGTTTATAATATAGTATAAAACAAAAATATAATACAGCAGGGTAATACTCTAAAACACAAAGACCTGCACTGGTGTGATTGTGACCAAACATGAAAGAGCATAAAAGTAGGTACGTGAAAACCTTAGCATAAGCAAAACATTTTAGTAACATAAACTTACAGTACCTTAGCACAGCAAGAAGAACTGAAGAATGCATCCAGAAGTAGTAAAACAATAAACTCCAACTGTAGTGATAACATAGAGGTAAAACACCTTTAAAAAACACAACTGAAAAGATGACTAGATACCACTTTATTAAAGACTGAGCAGAACAGCTCTGCACGGCTGCATTTAAATAGAGCTCTGGGCCTAAGGAGCAGAGGGGGTGTGGCTGGTCCCAGGTGAGGCTGATCAGCACAATTAGATCTATTGCTGTTTTTGACATTGACCAGCATCAATAAAAATTTTTTAATAAAATATTCTCCAGTTCATTAAGCTTTTTCTTTGGTTATTAAACTTACTTTGAAAGTTGTAGCTTTGTTATTTATGCTGTTTGTTCATCTCTGGCACAGAATAGTTGGAAAACTGTTAAAACCTTTTTTTCTTTCAATACCCACTACTCCTGCTTTCTGTGTGGCCGTAACCTCACAACACCACATCTACCTGATCTTTTCCAGTCCTTTTCCAGTTGCTGGCTTTGGTGTTCTTGCAGATGTCCCATCGGGCGGGTAACCTCCCACCGTGCTGTCTGAATTCATCCTTCAACTTGTAACTATGATGCTATCTCTCTGCACCATTTTATTTTAACATTGCTCCTCCTCACAGCTGTTCATGATTGCATTTCTGATCTCCTGCTACCTTTTTGTACAGTTTCTCTTCAATCTACAAACTATTACCATTTCGGGTTTTTCTTTGGAGCTCCTCCCTGTCTGGCAGCCATCAGCTTGCTAGCCAACATCTTTAGTTGTAGATCTTCTTTAGAGTTTTTACTATTTGTGCAATTTGGTTTCATTAATATCTGAACCAAACTCTACACCTGATTCAGTTGCAAATGGTCCCCAGCTGATTTTGATGAGTGGTTTCCCAAAGACGACCAAACCCTTCATATAAAAGAAGCTACTGCTGGGGTTCCAGGGTTTTTGCTGTTGTTTGGGGATTGCTCACTACGTAGAAAAAGAAGTCAAGAACTATGTAAGCTTAGTTTGTTTTTTCTAGTTTGTTTTTTTAGCTTGTTTATTGTCAAATGTAATATGCTTTGATTTTTCTTCATATGTTTTAAAGTTACATTTTAGTCTGTTATGTTCTATTTGTTAAGTGAGGTGATAAACTTGTTTTTTCAGTGGCTTTTTTTGTGTTTATTTATTGTATGTTCTTTTTTTATTACATTCACTCTCATTATTTCTTTCTGAATCAACATCAATAGCTTTTGTATCCTTACAGACTTTGCTTTAAAGTTATAGAAGCTTTTACAGGATTTTTATTTGTAGTCCTTGTTTATATAATAGTAAAATATGTGGAAGAGGTTTCCAAAGCATTAATTTAAACTAACTGAAGAATAACGGATGTTTGCATGTCTTATCCTATTTTCTCTTTTTGTAGATGACTGGCTACTAGTAGCTGTTGATTTTTTAACACTAAAGATAAGATTTAGAAGCTTAAAGAACAAGACAGGTACATAGGTATTTTTTACAGAAACTTTGTTGCAGAACAGCTGAAAAGAAATGCTGTTATTATGCAGAAACGAACACAAGGTAACTTCTCTTTCCTAAGTTTTAGTAGAAGATGGTGTTTGTGGTTTCTAAGGATTTAGTCACTACTATTACTATTAGTCATGAGCCAGCTTATTTAAACAAAAATCAAAACCAAGTGGAATGGATGTGAAAGTGTCAATTAAGGTAAAGATTTAAGCTTTCTAGAACTTTCATACTGTATATTCATATACTGTAGAGACTCTAAGTACTCTTTAAAAAAGCAGAGTAAAAGGGTGTTTGTTAAGACAGAGGATCCACATTGGAGTTAACAAACCAAAAGGCAAAAGAGTGTTTGCAGAAAATTAAGTGTTGTATTAAAACAGAACAATATAAGAGGAAACTATTTTCTTAAGCTACATCATACATAAAAAATATTTTCTACTGTAGAATTGCAAGACTTGACTTTCAAGTACATAAATTTTATAATTTGATCTGTTGGGTTACTTACTATTGCATAACAGAGAAAAATATTACGAAAATGGTTCAAAGTATTGCATTCAGTTTTCAAAGAGGGTATGATTACCCATCAGGAAAAATAAAAATGAAAGATAGTTACAGTAATAATGTGTGGAGAAAAAAAAACAATTGTTAAAATACTTGCTTTGTGGTTGAGTGATTAAATCTTACAGATGAATGTACAGTCCACCCACAGCACAGGCAGGTGACCTGGTTACAACATGTGTCTGTTGACCCTTTTCTGATGCCAGGTCCAGATCCTGCCATCTGATGCGTGTGGGAGGACCCACATGCCTGTGCCGAGGCCCCTGAAGTGAGTGTGGTGTTGTGCAGAGGAAGGGTCATGCCTACACAGATCGGATGACAAGACTGCAGCCAAGTTTTGGGGATGGGACCTAAATTTGTCCTGCCAGTGCTCTACAGTCATGGACTGCTCACATAAAGTAACACAAGTCATATGGTGACAGACACAAAATAGTGAGCCTGTTACTTTACTGTGGCTAGACTGTATTCTGTAGATTTTGTGTTACTTTTTGCTTTTTAAACAGTTATTTTGAGATGGTGTGTGTGAAACCACCATGTTCCTGTGCAGCAAAGTGCACTGGAGACTTCTTGGGTTGAAGCCATAATTCACTCGATGCTGATTCTGTCTACAGCATGAAGACTCATCAGCTGTATTTTTCCATGAAACAATCTTTTATTTTTTGAGTTAAAGCAGTAATCTCCAATTTTTTTTTGCTTGTGATCATATTCACAGCTCAATAATTCTATGTGATAGCATATATAGATATAAGTACTTAATGAACCCAAACTTCTGTTCACTTTTCAACATTTTTTAAACCATTATCATGTTGAAATTCTAATTTTATTTAACACTCTTTAGATAAAGATCTAAGGTAATAAACTACTTAACCTCCAACAATGCAACCACTTGAAAGTAAAGTGCAGGTTTTTCAGTCTAAAGCTTTAAAAAGTATTTTAACTGATATGTAAAAAAAACAATCTTCAGGTAAATAGGCTCTACTTAGTAGTAGTAAAAATTTTAATCTGAGAACATAATAAAGACTAATCCACTAGGTAAAAATACTTACTATGAGGAAATTAGCCCTCAGGAGTTGCATCATCATTGCAAAGTTCTCTTAAATTATAAAGTGTGGGTAAATAAAACACGAATGCCTAAACTGGTGTATCCCACAGCAAAAAAAAAAAAAAAAATCCATTTCAAACAAAGAAGTGGCTGGTGAAGTTATATTATTGAGTTCTAAAGCATAGGAATCAGAGGGTGCAACTTGGGGTGAAGTCTGTCAGTGGATGCTGGCAGGGTGCGTGGGGTAAGTCTTGGCTGAATGATTAAATCTAAACACAAACCCACGCACTATAATGCCTGCAAGGGTTTACGTTTGCTGGGTATAGTTTCATTACAGAAGGTAAGTTGACTTTGTAAGCAGTTTGTGAACAAAGAAACAATGTAACTGTAATATTTTCACTTTTCTGAATCCAAGACTTAGAAGTTTTATGCAAACTAGATTCAATCCTAAACTAACAAACACCTAAAAGCAATGTTTTTCAGGAAAAAGGCGTTTCTGCATACAAATAGAATGTTAAAATTCTTCAACTTGACAAGATGCTCTTTTGGCACTGTTTTTGTGATCTTTTTTTTTTACCTGGATTATTATTTAATGCTTTGAAATGCCATGCTTCCTCAGTTGTTACTGCAGACACGGGTGAGCTCCGAAGGGAAAGAGAAAGCATGACAGCACTGGGGCTCAGTGAAGAAGGGGAGCCCAGACCATCCTCTTAGATTCAGAAGGAGCACGTTAGCAGCGTTAGTCACTTCAGTGGGTAGGAAAGCAGAAGCAGATTTATCTGATGTGTGATTTACGAAATATCCATTCACGGAAACACGTTAACATTTGGGGAAAACATGGTCTGAGATGCTGCTGATGGTTGTATTTTCTCTTCTTGCACTACATGCTGAGGAGGACGAGAGGTGGTCATTTTAAGCAGTTAGTTCTTTATTCCCACTGAAATATGGGAACTTTAACCATCACCCTTCCCACAGCCACTAGAACAATGATGTCAGATTTTGTGGAGGATTTAGGGCTCTATTAAAGATCCGAGAAAGCACAAAAGAGTGTGGGTGGCTAAAGGAACAGTGTATAATGGAGGTGGGTTGACAGCTATTAAGTTTTGCAGTTCTGTGAAACTATTTGATTCATTCTCATTAACTGCATTAGCCCACTATTTCTTCTCAAAAGCAACAGAAAGAAAGCCTAATTAGTGTTTCGGAATCTTGAAAAGTGTTAGTGCAGCCTGTGTCATCAAGTATTTCAGTAAACTCCTGCTGAATTGATTACCACTTCAATTCTTGGAACTGAGTAACTTGCAAAGCTTATGTTACAGTTTTGTGCTGAAATAGATGAAATGAGCTATCTGCTATTCTTACAGGCATACCTGAGCACCAGTGGTGGCCAAGCACCTGGTGCTGAGGGACTGGGGGGTGGGAGTAGTGTCTTAGATGTAACTATCAATGTTGTCATATTGTTATTTTAATTCAGGCATTCTCTGTTCCAAACATTTACTTTAAGTTCCCGTAATATTGCCTCCTTAAATTGCTTCATCGAATTGTTATTTCTGTAGAAAATTAAATGATATAATAGTAATAGTAGTGAAAGTATGTTTATATGTTCCTCTTGTTAAGATAAAAGAGAAAGCACAAAAGGCTGAGGTAAGTCCATGGGTAATGTCTGCATTGTAACGTGTGAAAACTCTCATATGGTTTCAGATAGTCCTCCTGTCCTCTCATCGTGGTTCCCCAGGACAGGACCTGGTGCTGGTGAAACTGAGCTGGTAAGAATAACAATTCTTTCCTAAAGAACTGATATTTATTCACACCTTGTGTCCAGCTGCCTGTCAACCTCCTGTATTTGTCTCCACATTTGAATCTGTGGGCTAACTCAATCACACAAGGGGAGTATGTTTCAAAGACATTAACTTGTGACAAATTAGGTGGAAATCAGCATCCTGATGAAGGAAGAGGTTCTCTTGGTTCTGAAAGGTGGGATGGATTTTTAAAAAGCTTTTGACAAAATCTTGTATTGGATAATTCTGGGCAGTAAAAGCAAGTGCCACTATGAAGAGCTACAGGAGTATCTCATTACAATAATTGACTGTGCCTTAAAAAGACTAAATTCAGTGTGATTAATGTGCAGAGCACAGCAAACTACGCAAACACAGCGGTGCTTGCTGCATGAGCCATTTATCAGTCAAGAAAGAGATTCTGGAGTTACTGTGAACAGTTGTAAGACAAGATCAGTGTAATGCTCAGCAGCCATCAAGAAAAGCCCTTAGAAGAACATGAGTAGAGAGCAAACCAGAAAATACCCTCAGGTCACTGCACAAACCCTGGCCACCCCAAATGTCCTGTTGTAGCCACCCCTCGCCTCAGGGATGACAGAAGAGGTGACAAACAAAATCCGTGAGGATGATCTGAGCCCTGGAATGGCTTCATATGATAGAAGCTGAAGCAGACAAATATTTTCCTGTGTCTTCTCAAGTCTGTCCAGGAGATGCCACATAGGTCTGTATAACTGTAAATGGTGAATAAGCCTCATTATTTTTCACAAATGAGAACTCAGCATCAAATGGAAGTACTAGGTAACAAGTTTATGACAAACAAAAGGGAACAACTTTTCACTCTCCGCATGAATCAGAAATTGCAGCTGCAGAACATTGATGCCAAAACATAATGAGCCTAAAAAGCAGATGAATGAGGGGATGAAAAACCAATTTAGCACTGCTAAACACAGCAAAATAGCCTGTGACTCAGGATGTCTCTCTGTGAACTGAAGAAGGTGGAGAGCGTAGAGACGGGAAATACAATTGTATGCACACCCAGTTCTTAGTCTTTAGTTCTTAGTTTTAGTCTGGCCACAGGAAACTGCTCTTGTGTGTGTCCGGAGCAAAGACTGAGGCCAGTCTCAAAGAAATCGAAAGCTTTCCTGGAAAGAAGAAATATTTGTGTGGGCTGGAGAGAGAAAAAGGCTCATAGCCCAGGAATCTAATGACAAAAGATGTGAATGTCTAAGTCAAAAATAATCAAAATGAGAGAACCAAAAGGAGATACTGACCAAAGCAACCCTGGTGGTACCAACCACTCCCTGAAAAGCACCTGCAGAGCTGGGGGATGCTGGGGCATGTTTTGTGCAGAGGCGAGATGGTGTGGGGACATGGGGCTGGTGGTCTTAGCTGGCAGGGCTGTCAGCACAGCCTGCACTCGGAGTGCTGCAGGTGGCACCACGCAGAGGTGCTGTGCTCTGGGAGGGCTGTGTGCTCTGTGGGGATCAGAAAGCGATCCCTACTTGGTAACACCTCTGGTACCCCTGACACCACCCCAGATCCCCTTTCCTCCTGAGTGCCCAATTCAAAATGCCATGCTTTTCAGAGGTGTTGGCTTGCTGGGGATAACCACAGTGACTGACACAGTTTCTTCTCATTCCAGAGCCTGTGAGGCCTCCTGCTGATACCATTCTAGATGCTGATGACCAATCCCTTTCCTGAGCAAAGAGGGCTGGAATTTCCAAGGACAACCATTTTTCCAACCGTGTGTCAGCAGGCCTTTGGGTGAGCAGATGAATTCATAGCGTGGTTATAGGATTTGAGCAGGCACTTGGCAAAGCCAAGAAAGCATGAATCAGATTCTGTGTTCATCCACTGCGATGCTACTGAGAAAGAAAACACATGGGGGTTGTAGATAGTGGTATCACTCTCCGTCTGAGGAAATAACAGTTAACGCCTACTGTGCTGTCCTGCAGAGCTCTCTTGGGAGATTACAAGCTCTCTTCTCTGCTCTTTTTGTTCAAGACAGGTTCTCTTCCTCAGCTGAGTTCTTTAAACCTCCTTAGCTCTTTCACCCAGTTCTTGGTATTTTGCCCAGCAGAAGGGCAGCTTCTGCCTTTACACTAAATATGGCTGTTTTCACTGGGCTTAGCCTTTAAGTTACAATGTACAAATGTGGCAAAACTGATTTTTCCCTCTGCTTGGGGTTTCTATGCATTTACAGTCTTATTGTGTTCCTCAATTAGAACATTCCTTCTACCCTAAATGGCCTTTTAGACAGTTAAATTTCCAAGGTTGTTAGTAAGTGTTAACAGTCACTTTGACCTTGAACTCTTCTTAATGAGACACCTGACAAAAAACCAAACCCCACTAATTGACAATCCCTTGAATCCCAGTCTTAGTCACGGGGACCTGCATTGTCATAATCATAGCCCTGACACATTTAGATTTACTATTCCTGTGTTATTAGGACATCAGCATAAACAACTCGGCACGTTAGACCAAATGAATGCTAGATAGCTCTGAACTTGTTTGATGGGATCCTCTCAAAGGTTTGTTAATCTCCTGGGTGTCTCCATAATACCCTGTGAAAGAGGCTCCTGCTTTAGAAATGTGCCAAAGAGGCTACCATGCAGACTCAGTGCCTGAAACCATGCAGCCAGAAGCCAAGTATAAATTATCTTCAGAAAGACAGAAAGGATTGGTTGCTTAAGGGAATATTTAAGTGAGCTTGCCTCTCTGCCAGAATTCATAAATATTTAAATATTTCTGATCCACATGTCAAAACAGTGAATACACAATCCACCCAGAGAGTTGAAGCACGAACAACCACTTGAACTATGGCCATGATAAACAGAATAATTATTTGTGCTGAATGCTGCTTGAAACAAGGTTGAAAACTTGAATGAAGATTTTTGGCTGTTATTTCATTTATCCTGGGCTGCGAAAACAGACCTTATACTTTCTTATTTTTAAATTTCTTCTAACTAGAACAACATGGAAGACTTTACATTTCCAGTTAATGCTTAATTCAAAAGAAGAGAGACTGCAGATATGTTAGGATGAAGAGTACCTGTCCACAGATTCCATCTATCAGAGATAGGTAAATGGGCTTTGGAGGCTTTTCTAGAAGAAAATATTTGTAATATTCTAATGCAAAGCAGCACACTGCTGTCTATGGTCCCCACTGAAGTCAATGCGACTATTGAGGATGCTACTAGATAAGTTGGTATTTCACAATTTGTTCCAATTTAGAAAGGTAAATCCTGCCCAGAGAAGTTACATATGGTTGTCATTTTGCTAACCTAAGAATTGGAAAGAGACTGAAATGAGAGGAATGAACAGACAAACTAGAGAACTGAGAACTGCAGATGGAGATGCAACAGATGCATCTACCCCTGGAAAAAAAAAAATCCCTTCAGCTAGTGAAGTGCTTGGGGTAAGCTCTGCCACCACTGTGCTCTGCAAACACAGAGTAGCTGTGTGAAACTGCAAAGTCTGGAAGGAACAGTTACTGTGCAAGTGCCTGCAGGCTGCCAAGGGACTGCGTTGCCTTGATTTCCTAGAACAGCAGGATCCCTGGAATTGGCCTTTGCGAGGTCACTGTCATCACATGTTCCTCTGCAGCGGGTTTCTGTTTGGCAAGACAGACAGAAAAATCCATCTCGGTGCCTCGAGAGGGGAAAAAAAAGTCATTTCTCTTTCCCCGAAGTTGGCTGCATTTATTTCATATCCAAGGAGTTATTTATTTCAGATAGCTATGAGTAATTTGGAAAGAAATCAGCAGTGAGCTCCTATAATGAGGCTCAAGTCTATTACTTTTTCTCCCTGCAGGCACAAGGGTTTCCAGGGATATCTTCAGAAGGAAACAGACTGTCAAAGCCAGATTCTCTTGCACGGATTTGAGACAATTTTGCTTTCCAAATCTTAGGCAATAAGACACCTAAAGAGAACAAACCCAGGAAGTGGAGAGGGAAAACCAATGTTGCTGTAAATTGATTTCACCAAGGAGGATTTTGGTTCTGTTTTTCTACAAATGGTGAGTGTCCATCCTTGCAACAAAGCCACCCGTTAACTTTACCTGGGAAAGATATGAGGCCAAATAGTATCTTGTGAGTTGATACAACAGAGATGGATTTATTTGCCTGACGGCTCACAAACAGAATCCCCAAGAACATCAAGTGATGGTTAGCAATGTTGCACGCTTTGGTTCAGCCTTCTCTATGAGCAGAGTTTTATGAATTATACAGGTGCCCATATTAATACTTGAACCACTTCACAGGTGCTTTATTTATGTGCAATAGAGGCTGAACTGAGAAATGCTTTGCTTAGGTTAGAACACGTGTATCTAAAGAGGCCGACTAGAGCCCCAGCAGTATCAGTGTATGTGCCTCAGGCGATACTGAACCCGCCTCCCCATCCAACTCGAAACACGTAACAGAGTATTTAGACAGCCTGACTTTAGGCACCTAAAATTAGTTCCTCTGAATCACACTTGGGAAGAGCCTATTTTTGTCCCATACTATACAGGAACCATAAGTACCTTGGCACCTCATTCAGATGCTGTAATCACTCTTGCCCCCATCCTCCAAATAGACACATTCCCTGTGAAGTAGAAGTTTATGCAATAGATAGGTTTCTAAGTTGTGTTCTTCTGGCTCATCAAATTTTCTCTCTATTTAGGTGGAGCAGTGTTTCTCCTATATTTTTTTAAATATGTCAAAGCAGGTCACATGTCTACAGATGAGATTTTTCTAGCTACAAACCAATATAGATATGTTACTTTAGAAATCAGTGTTTCTGTGACTTAAACTAGTGTTTTACATTGCATTTGCACGCCTCAGAAGATGGGTTAGACTGATGAATCCTACTGCCAGTCTGGCTTATTGTTTGTCAAGAAAGCTATAACTGCAGTGGAGTTTCTAGGGGCAGGAGGGGAGAGGAGCAGCTGTAAATACTGCTCTTCACTGTTTATAGCAGACAAGGAAGTGCTGCTACCCAAAATCTTTAGAGCAACTCCACCTCCCAGGGGCAGGGGAGCAAATGCTCTCACAGAAGACTGTAATTATGGGCTCTTCTCGTGTCCCCATCCTGAAGGGACAGAGCAGCTCCTTGCACTGAAAATGCCCTTGTTAGTCTAAAGACTTGCAGCTACTAAACACAGATGTTTGTTCTTGGAGAAAGTAAGTGACTGCTATCTCCTCTGAAAGGTGACGAGTAGGACGGCAGCAGCTTCTTGACTCTGTGGCATCTTTCAGTGCCTGCTTTGGATGACGGACCAATTTAGAAACACAGGGGAAGAGGAAGTCTGACGATCCTCATCGCAGACAGTGTCAAAAAGCAAGCTACTCCTCTTCGTGTTTGTAACAGGACTCTTGGAGCTGTGGGGGATCGCAGGCCAGGACAGGTAGGGGACAGGCAACACAAAGCTCCCGTTGGATTGGGTGTTCTTTTCCAAATTGTAAAATATATAGAAATCTCTCACTCAGAAAATGATTCAGCTTTTAACTCGGGTCAGAAAGGACAGACGGGTCACTAAGCAAAGTCTCTCTGTGAGAGAAGTGGTGGTTGAGAGCCGAGATAGTAGCAGCCGTGCCTGAGGTTGAGTGACAAGTGTCCTACCTAGTGATGACAGCGCTGGTGTTGGCTGACCCGAGGCAGCAGCCGTCCAACAAGGGAACGGGGCGACAATGCGCAGCGTGATTTCAGCCACCGGCAACAGTCGGCATTTCTCATGAATGGAAAGATTGTATTTTTTTCACAACTACAACCCTCGGATTCATCAGTTCTCAAGATTGAATGCCAAAAACAACAGGTGGCAGCCATATTTGGGTTGCTCTCAATTCATATTCCTCCTACTTAATAAGAGAGGAAAAAGCTGTTGATGCAAGTAGCACAGACGGGTTCCTTGTTATGAAAGCTAGTCCTCCATCATATGACTCGGGAACCAAATGTGCTTTTACACACTGCTGCAGCCAAAACATATTGCAAACTTGAAGAACAAATTTATTTTTGACTCACTTGGCAAAACGTATTGCTTTTTTCCGTTTAAATAACAGAATGCCAGCATACTGGGGGGAAGGGATTAGTTTTTTCATCATAAGTAAAATAATCCATATGCAGGAAACACTTTGAAAATGCACCTCGTATATGTATGCTTACTATTGTAATTGTGAATGGCCTCAGTAGGTCCTTTCTCTGTGTTTCAGATTCTGAAAACAGGAATCACACTTCTGCGAGCGAGGAGGCTGTGTTAGTCCGATGACTACCTGAGGTGCTGCTGGCAAACTTGTCATGTTTCTCCCCCAGAGGTGTTTAATTCCTGTGGAAGCCGCGTCTGTGTCTAAGGTACAGCAGTCATGGATGAGGAGGCTTGCTGGTTCAGGTGAAGTAGATTCCCTGAGGTCAGAGGTGTTGATTCACGTCGCAAAACACTAAAAAACATGTCAAAAACCAAGGGTCGCTTTTAAGGGTTAGAAAGGGAAAAAACTGCAGGAGTATTATTTCATGATAATGTAGCTAGGAAGCAGCAGAATGCAGCTTTGACGTTCCTTATCTATCTGCCAACTTCAATTTCAGAAAATTGGACTGCAATTTTGATATTTTTTTCTCCAAGTCCAAATAAACTCTGCATGTTTCAAATTTAATAAATGTTTTCTCACAATGAAAGCAGCTCTTTGAACAAACCACCATTGCAATTAAGTAGGAAAGAAGAATTGCCCGTGACAGCAAGTAATCATTTCAGATTTTTCAGTTTCAAAGCACATATATTTTCATTTATCCTTAACCATGGACTTTTTTTGAATTACAGTTTCTGTGCGAGTTATCCACTTTATCCTTGTCTGAATTGATCAAACTATTCATTTCATAGTGTTTAGCTACACCTTACTTATCCCTGTTCTCACCAACAAAACACTAAAACACTGTCTATTTTATCCCCATAGAAATTTGACCATAATTAAGTTTCATTTTTAATTTAAGTCCCAAAGAATTGAAATTAACGTATAAATTGTTTTGTGTCATGTAGCTCTGAGGAAGTAGAATGTAATTGTAAAGCCAGTGTGAAAGATGTCAACAAATACCCTCCAAATCACAATAAAATTATAGCAAAGTCCAACTATTCACTAATAATGTAACAGTTAATACACATCATCTGCAAGATGATGTGATATGAAACCTTCCAGGAACGGAAGGGTATTTCAAAAGCACTGAACACTAAACCAAATGGGTGTGCTTGCTATATTAAAAGTAGAGGGCTGGGAAGGTGAGAAAAGGTCAAACTTTTTTTTTTTTTTTTTGATACCTGCTTGAAAAGGTTTGGCCTTTGTAGCACTGCAGGGGAAATGAGCAAAACCTGTTTTATCCTGCTCTCACCCCACCACCCTGAGCAATTGCTGTCACTGAAGCTTTAGGAAAAGGAGCTATTTGGTGAGCTTAGAGTGATTATAGACTGCAACTTCTGCAAGGTATTGCCAGGAAAATACTGGATGGCAGAACAATGAGGTAGCATGGAGCTTCCTTTGGGCACCTGGGGAAACCCTTATAGAATGATTTGTCAGAACAAACCAACGAAGTCTGGTGACTTTGCTCATGCAGGTCCTGGTGACTATAACATGCTGGATCATCTCCTGTTGAGTGGAAGCAAAACTAATACTTGACACAGGAGGTGTACGAGAAGGTGGTATAAAGGTACTCTTGAGGAAAATGCCATGGCAGTAGCTAAGCATTACGGCCTTTGCTTATCACACTGCAGTTGTGGCTTTTCTCCTTTTCGTAATGTATTTCAGCATTTAGTTAGCCATCTTATTTTTTTTTTTTTAACTTTTAAGCGGAGCTAGTTTGAGCATAAACATCAGAAAACAGGATTTGGCCTTGTCAGTAGCTTTAATTCTAATCAGTTCGCAGCTGTTGTATAGTCACGATGTAATTTTGAGGGGAAATTCAATTAACGGTGGTAGGGAGGGGACAGCTGGAGCTCAGCGCCGCCCGCTCCCCGCGCCGTTACCGCACATCCCGCCAGCTGGATCCCCCCGCCCCGCCGCCCTC
>ML997668.1:24683-93834 GCA_010365825.1 Otus sunia | reverse complement strand
GCGGCGCTGGGGCCGGGCCGGGCGGGCGCCGGCTGCCCCGCGCGGGGCTGAGGCCGGGCCGCGCTGCCAGGCCGGGGCCGCCCGCCCGGCGCTTACACAAGGCCCGCCGAGGGAACGGGGACAAAGGTGCCTGCGCTTCCAGCGCCGCGCCTGTCCGCTCTGAAACTTCCCGAATTGTACTTTCGTGGCTTTCTTTGTCGGTTTGAGGGTTGGGTTTTTTTTCTTTAAGGCATACTTGGGCACCCTTTCACCTCTCGCCTCTTTAAGCGAGTTGTGCGAGATATCATCTCCGTGTAACTCCTGCTCTAGGAAGGCGAAGCCTTTCTCAAGACGGGCTGTTGGTTAGTTCAGTGCTAGCGGGATTAAAATCTGGTTTAATGCCGTGTCAACGCCCTTGGTGCCCTTGATACCTTGCTTGTGCTGTGGCACGGTGTCGTTGCTGTCGATGTGGGCTCTGCTGCCGCGCTGGTTTTAATACAGATAAAACCACCGTGGGTTCATAGGTAGCGCTCAGCGGAGCATAGATTGCTCTTAGTTTCACAAAGCATGTTTAACCCTTTTTTCTTTTGGACGCTCTGGCACCGAAAATGGCATCGTGTGACAGTGACTCCCGTAGCTTCAGTCAGTAAAACATATTGCTGCAGATGTTTATCCTGGTTTTTTGCTAAACGCTCTGTGTGTCTCCATAAATGGTGTTTGCTGTGTGCTAGGAAGGATGAAATGTGTGCATTCAGTACAACTTTGAGATCCTCACTTAGAATTTTCCTCCTTGCATAAGTCATTTCTTGAATATTAATTGGGAATCTAATAGAGATTGGGCAGTCAAATCTGTTTGATACGTGTGTATTGAAATGTAAGTGTCTTTATATTTGCCAGGAGGCCTTCTTAGATAGAGTTACATTGATGGTTGCGAAATGACTCACATGTTTGCGTTAGGTGACAGTTTGAACCTGCTTGGAACCAGCTGAACGCTGTTTCCCTTCCCACCCCCCAGCCATCTGCCAGCTCGTACTGGTTTGGATGGCACTTGTTGCCTTTGTACCTGTGGTACAACTTGGTGTAGTAATCAAGCTGTAACGGAGTGAGCAGTTCCTACTACAAGAGAGATCAGCATCAGCTAAATAGGCCAAATGTGGCACCTAAGTCCTCTGAGAGCCTGTAGGGTTGTGTTAGAATTACCCTATTACTCACTGCGTAGATTGCAGTGACTGTTCCCAGTTTAGGCTGCAGGGCAGTGAATTTTTAGCCTATTGAGAAGTGCTGCTATGCTACTTGATGAATCACAGAAAGGTCAGGAGGCTCTAATTTGTGGTTTTCCACCTACTCCTTGAGGTTTGAATTTATTGTGTGTGTTTGCAACTTGTCTGATGCCTGTTAGTCCCAAGATTTCTTTGTGGCATATTATATGCAGTAAGACTCTGAATATCTTTGGATGTAGGTAGGGAAGGAAACAGTGGGCTTGCTTTAAAAATAAACTGGTATACTTAACATGAGAGATGTTTTGCTGCTTAGTTTAACTTGACAAAGTACTTCCGCGGGATGAAATATGTTAATAAAGGTTTAGGCCTAGATGAAACACTTCCAACCATATGGTGTTCTGATGTCATTCCCAAGTCAAAATAGAGGATAATGACAATAAAATCAAAAGTTTGATGACTTGATTAGTGGGTGGTGCACCTCCAAATCAACTGAAGGCCTTTTTCCTTGCTGGCCAGCTATAATAAATAGCACATTTGTTGGCTAAAAGAATCTTCGCAGTGGTATGATCACTGCTTAGCTTTGTTGCAAACATCTGAGTTATAAAAGCCAGTATTCTCACAATATTCTGTGAAATAATTTGTAATTCAGAAGCGAAGCTGACATGTCTATAATCTCTTTCTTGCACAGATACTAATGTTAAGAGAAGCACTGTAATATGTACATAGATATAAATGACGAAAAACATTGCATGCAGATTATATACTGGTGGACTTAGACCTGCTCAGGTACTGGCAGCTCTGTACAACCCACAGAAACCCTGTAGAGTCTGAAGAACGAAAGTGAAACTCAAATCTTTATATGAATTAAAAATTTGAGTATCAGTTACTCTTTCGTGATGAAGTCTGAACCTGAGGTGTTGTGTTTCTTGTACTCCCAACAGCTGAAAACATGACTTGCACGTGGTTTTATCTTAAGAGCAGCTGTTTCAGCTGTTGGATGTCACAGAGTAGGGAGGAGGAAAAAAACCCAACAAAATTTAAGTTTATCCAATATAATGTCTGCAAGCTGATTTGCAGAATTCTTCTAAGCACACTTTTGAGTGATGCTAACTGGTTCTTTGGTTGGGATGTGTGTGTGGAGTGTGGTGAGAGAACTTTCTGTCCTGGGAAGATAGGAATAGTGCAGTTACTTAAGTAACTTAGTGGGACTCCTTACACAAGTAAAACTGCTTGCCTCAAAGACTGGCGTTTAAATCTGTAATTGTTACCCCAAGATGCCTCCAACTTCAGCTAGTAAAATCTGTGTCTTTAAAATGCTAATCCAGTTGTGAAAGCAGACCACCGGCTCTCAGTATATAATCAACTCCTGGGGGCCAGTGGGGAGAAAGCAGGTTGCGTCGAAATCATTTGCTTAAGTGCACTTGCCTCAGTCTTCTGGGGTCTCTAGGTCAAAAATGGGCTGCTTTCCAATTTTTCCACTCTTTGATGTTTTACACAGAAACTTTGTGTGTAGATCTACTTTTTGAATTTTTTTATTTTTAGACCATAGCCTGTAAATGAGCATGTTAGTATAATATGAACATTTAATAATTACTGTACAGGCCGTTGTCTCTGCAGCCTGCAAAACACCCAAATGTCTTCCTGTACTTTCTATTTCACTAGGCAAGGGTAGTGTTTTTGGAGCTGGGGAACACAGTTTCTGTTCCTGGCAGTGTTATTTTATGTGCTTGTCAGGTATAGGCTTGTTAAAAATGACGTTTAACTGTCTTGCTGTAAGGTGTGGAAAAAATGCAGCTCAACTGATTTGATTTAGAATGACAGGACACAAAGTTAAAGTGAGGATGGCAACATTTCGGTGGGACTCTGCTGAAGTGGTTTAATCACTGTTGTGTATAAATCTGGTTTTACACCTATTTCCCTCTTATCTTTATCAGATGCATAAGGGAAGGGTGTGTGTGTACTGTATACGTGGTTTAAATAGTCTTGTGGAGCATGATTCATTGTTTTTCACATAATTTGTCAAAAATCCAACTTTCAGAGCAGTCATAGTCCTGTTCTGCGTGTTAGAAAATGCAAATAGCTAGCTATGGATTTAGACGAGTGCTCGACTCGGCTCCCTAAGCGAAGGCAGTTTTTAACTGCAGCAGAGCAGCCGACTTGTTAGGGCAGTTTAAGGTGTCCACTTGGTACAACAGTACGTTTCCTAAAAATAGGTCTGTGGTAATTGTGCAGTGAGAGATTGGATACCTAATACTTTTGGAATAGGGAATTGCCTTTTTGGTTCTAATTTTTTTTCTTGCTATTTCCAGAGATGCTGTACTCGGTACAGAAGGATGGAGCTGCAAACAGAGTTTTCACTTCCAAAAGATGTTTTTTAGGGTGGGTGGGTGGGTGGGTTTTGTTGCGCTTATTCTCTCCACGTACCTAAACTCCAAGTAGGAGCGCAGGGGACGAGCACAGTGAAGGACGACTTCTTTATCCTTCTTGCAGCTGAGCGGTAGAGGTTGAGAGCTCATAAAACCTTTGATAGGTTTCTTAAAGGGGGAATCAAACGGGCAGTAGAATTAAGATTTCAAGAATTACTTCAATGTAGTATTTTTTCTTTTGCAGCAGTTTAAATCTAGAATTATTTTTCCCCCAATAACCTAGTTAATAATATATATTTTTTTATCCTGAAGAGCCACTGTTTATATGATGAACATGCATCTGTGCAATTAGCCCCTAGTCATCCTTCAGGATTCATGAAGTTCTGCCTAGATTATTTTATTTAGTAATGGTGAAACTTCATCCTTTGTGAGGGGATATTCCAAAAATATGGCAGTTCTGTTAGATTTTGTTTGTTTAATATTGAGGAAAAGGTGATTAGCCTCTTCCTGGTATTAATAATTTTCTGTCATTGTCATAATGCACAATTGGATTAAGATAAATAATTGACAGTTGTAAAATCTGCCTCCCCCACCCGTATAAAGAAACTGTATATACGGGGGCAATTTGGCATCTAGTTATGCTTCTTGGACATAGGGACATCTTTGTGTTCATTTCTGTGTGCTTCTCTTTCTTAAACAGCGTTTTTTATAATAGAACTGCTGTTAGCAAAGGGCGAGAAAGGTAACCAGCCAAACGTTTTGGTTTTGGATATATATAGGAGGGCTGACAGAGTAATTGGATCTTGTGTAGTGTTTTTCTGTAGTTAAAACTTATTTTTCAGGCTTTTGCAGTTTTGTTTCTTTAAATCATACATGAGGCAGTGAAACCAGTATTCTTTGTTACTTTAGAGCTGGTATTAAGAGAGTGCAGAAGTACCTGCAAGTTGATGTGGCTGAAGGATAATGAACTGGAAGTTACTAAAGGTTAAACTTGATTTCAGAACCCTCTGCTCCCCGGTGAAATGAGCCCTTGCTATTGGGGTGTAACTGGTGTTCTCCTTCCCAGACGTGTGCTGTTGTGGAAAGTGGAAACACTCTCGTAGGCGAACTCCTGTCGAGTTTGGTCATTGCATCAAACACTGTCTTACCCTTTTACTAACCTGTAAGTGAACACAGAGGGCAATGACCAGGTGGCAGTGGTAGGACTGTGTGGCTGGTCATCTCTCTCACGGTCCTATAAAAAGCCTCTGATTGTCCTGTTAAGTCTAGCAGACTGTTTCCAAGGCATGTGCTTTTCCTTTTGATGGGCTGGGAATAGCCCTTAGGTCTGCTTATGAAATTTTTGTCTTGTCCTGATTGTTACCCCATTTAGCCTGAAAAAGCTTCCAGACGTTCACATGGGGTTTTTCCCGTACAGTGTATGCGGGGTGTATGCTTTCAGAAGGTAAAATACTGCAATTAAAATACGTATGGTCAAGTTACATACTTCTGTTAGCCCTCACAAACTCAAGTGTCACCCATTTTTTTTTTTCTGGGGATTCTTTTTGCCTGTCCATTCAATACATGTGTAAAGTGTAGGTGTTCAACTGTTGTTGGTGTAATTGTATAGGTAGAAAGTAATTCTGGGCAATTCAGATAACTTAGGTTCCTGTGGTGGAAGAGTGGGTCATCCTGTATTTTGTTTCCTTTCTTCTGTATTTGAAATAAGTAGAGCACATGGAAATGAGCATTAGTGAAAATAGTGCCCATCAAATGTAGAAATTCTCCTCTGAAATCAATGGAAGAGGAAAAAGGAAGTGGAAAATAGTGCTGTAGAGTAGTTGGGTTTTTTTCTCAATTTTTGTGAGAACTGGTGATTGTTGGTTTGCCAGGGTCCTGCAGCTTTTTCCGCTGTATCTTCAAGGGAAACTCAAGGAAGAAGGTTGGGGAAAAAACCTCACAAGGCAAGAGCAAGGGGACATGATATAGGTGTATGTAAAGAGACTAACTGCATTGGGTAAGGTTACTAGCTGTGGGTGATCCGGAAATTCAGAGATAATTTTGTTGTAAATAGAGTAAGGGGGATTTGGGGAAATGGCAGAAAAAAGTATTGGAGCAGTTGAGTCCAAATCCCACATGCTTTGGAGTCACTGTGTGAAATCTGCTTGGTGTAAGTGGGTTTTATTGAAGGCTCTGAGTTGTGGTTCTCAAATAGTCAGCTCTACTCTGCGAGGAATAAAAGTTTACCAGGAGGGATCTAGTATGGGACTGAATCCCTCCATGACGCAGGAGTCAATTTCAGAAACCAAGTTCAGGAATGGGGAGAGGTTGTTTTCAGAGTGAGATCAGGCACTGCTCGTGTCTGCCCCTTGCCAGTGGCCTGCCCCTCCTGACTGAGAGGTGGGACGGTGCGGAGCCGTGGTGGCTGGCCGTGGGGCAGGCTGCTGCGGCTGTGCCGCCCCGCAGCCCGGCAGCCGGCGGCTTGCGCACGGCCACCGCCAGCCTTGACACTGCGGGGGGATGCTGAGCCGAGACAGCAATCCAGCCTCCACTAACTCTTACAGACAGTAAACAGGCTTCTCAAATAGAAGTTTTATAGGGGTTCCTGTCCTGTATGCTTTGCCAAAGTGCTGCTTGGAGGACAGCGCATCAGTAAGGCTTCTCGGGAATCCTTGCGGCATAGTTGGAGCAGTAATAAAAAGGGAGGTGTGCCTCCAGAGGAGCGGTGATTTTAAGTTGTGCGACACCTAAAATGCCACACTAGAACCTTACATAGCTCTATCTGGTTCAAATTACTTTTAAGACTTTAAACATATTCTTTTGTTCAATCTGTATTTGAAACTAGCAAGTGCTGCTTCTAGAGTCAGTCCTGCTGGATCTGCACGTCTCACAGCAGCAGGACAGACTGCCAGCAGACTGGGGGGGTACAGCAGTTGTTGGGCCTCGGTGGAAGCTATCAGATGTGGACTTAGCTGGAGACTTTGGTTTTGTTTTTATTTAGCTTCTGGATTGTGTCCTGTCTCCTTAAAGTGCCCCAGCTAAAAAGGGTAGAATGTAGTAAGGTTGCTTGTGACAGTTTTTCTGTTTTGTTTGGGGTTTTTTTAAGGGAATTAAAATACATTGGGATATGGAAATACTAAATTTAAGGGCTAGTACATTTTGAGCTGAGGTGAAATAGTATGATCCTTGTTTTTGTGGCATCTAGTGTGAGCATGAGGTTACACTATTTGTAGAATCTTAGAAGATCGTAAACTTTATTTGGTCTTATTCTTTCTGTAGTTGGTTTTGGTTGTCAGTGTTCCTTTGCTGTATATCTTCAGGTTCTTGTTGCACTTGTGAAGCAGGCTTTAATCTTGTAATTTTGTTTCATTAATCAGCAAGTCAGATGGAATCTGGCTCAGGTCGTAGATAAAATGGAAATGTTTAGAAATATTGCTAACTCCATCTTGTGTTTTGTTTGTAGATACATTCGATTATATGGGAGAAAATTCAGCCGAGAAGATCATGTGCTTTTTATCAAATTGTTGTATGAGTTGGTCACAATTCCCAAACTGGAGATCAGCATGATGCAAGGATTTGCACGCCTGTTGATAAACCTGTTAAAGTAAGTACAGATTCCTGCTGACTACTGAAACTTAGGTCTTTAGTTGATCACTTGACTTTCTTAATGTTGTTCCTTACTTCAGTGTAACGGAACGTTCAGCTGCAGGTTACTTGCCTTCATCTCCCCTGTACAGGTGATGTTGGGTACAAAGAGTTCTCGCTGCACAAACACCTTGTCCCTGTCCGAGCTTTAGCAGTGCTATTGAAAGTGAAAGGATGTCGGGTTTTTTTCTCGTGTTAGGAGAAGAAAGGATCTCGGGCAAGTGTTAAGGTTGAATCTCAAATAGGGAGGAGGTGAAGACTGTCTCACGGCTTGGCCATGTTTATTTCCCTTAGTCAGACTTTCTGTGAAGGGCTGTGAGAGGTTCTGGTGGTGCAGGAAGGCAGCTAGAGGCTGGCTGCTCTCTGCCTGACCTTCCTGCGGCTCCTGCCGGGCGCTAGGGCTGCGGGCGGTGCAGAGTCACCGGGGATCTCGTGGGCAGGGCGGTCCTGGAAATGCTTAATCTGAAAGTGATCATTGTTTGGTGGGGTTTTTTTCTACTAGGAAAAAAGAACTGCTTTCCAGGGGTGATTTAGAGTTACCGTGGAGACCACTTTATGAAATGTTGGAGAGGATATTATACTCCAAAACAGAACATCTGGGATTAAATTGGTTTCCCAAGTAAGTTTGCATTTTAAAACATTTGATAGGTTATAAGCACCAGTAATGCTTGAAAGTACTTGATAATTTTTTAATATCTAGTATTTGATACACAGTAAACACTTTGCATATATTTTGTGAAGTAATGAATTATCTCAGTAATTCCATGCAAGACTGTCCTAAATCATCTGTATATTTCTGCTGCTGAATTGTGTTTGTTATGTTTGTTTGTCCATGTGAGTTAATTTCTAAATATGCTGGCACAGGGCTCTTCAACTTATGTCAATCCACAGTTTAACAGGTTTAATATTATTTTTAATGCTATTCAAGGTAAGTATCTGTGCTTCTGTTTTATTTCACAACAAGGGTTTGTGAGAAAAATAAAAATTATAACTGTTCTGAAATATGTACTGTAACCACTCCCACTATGTGTAATCTAGGTGTAGATCACTATGCACACGAAAAAAGTGAAATACCTTCTATAGAAAATACATATACACATGTATATGTACACAAAGTGATGATAGGGACAAATCAATTTTTTTCCCAGTTAAGCATTTTGGAAATGTTCCACTGATTTGGAAAATGAAAACTTGTTTTCTTTGCTTTCTTTGCGCTGCCAATTCGTCCCCATCTGTCAAACTTCCCAAATTGCAATTTTTGTAATAATTCCAATTAGAGAAGGTCCGGCTCTATAAATTACAGATGATAAAAATTATTACATGGGTAACTCATTATGTTTGTTTGAGGAAAATTAATGTAAAGAAATACAAGCTTAATTAGCTTAAAAAAAAATATTTCTGTCCAGGGTTCTTGCAGTACTACCAGTGGTTTCTTTTACGGAGTGGAAGATCCTGTTGCTGACAAGTGACAGGAACAGACAACACATGTAGCCTTGTACCATGTTACAGACCATTTCATGCTGATGTTCTCTTGTGGCTAAGTAGCTGGAAAAAGAATTGTGAAGTTGCATTATTTTGCTAATTGTAGATATGACTTGTAAATGAAAATCAGGGAGAGCAGAGCTTTTTTGGGGTGGTTTTATGCCTATGGCAGCACCTACTGAAACTGCCTGGTCTGCTCTGCAGGGATGTTGTCTACTCACTTGGCATTTGCTCTGAGAGAAACTTGCACGGTGAGGAGGGGACTCTTCTGAGAGGGAAGAGGAGGTTAAGCTGGGGGGAATATCTCAGTTGCGATGGTCTGTCTGAAATGCTGGGCTTGGATTAACTCTATCAGATACCAGACACGCCATCTGAATATGCAGTGCGATTTGTTCTCATACGGTGCTAATTCTTTATTTTTTGTCAATTTTGAGGGGTAATATTTTGGTGGAAGTCGAGATACTTTTAAAAGCTGATTGATTTGATTTATAGGTGTTAATTTAATTACTGTTTTATTTTTGTTTTTTACATTCAGTTCATATCGACCAGGCTTGTCTTCACCTAAAACATTTGTGCTTAATGTATTACATAGGTGGTAAGAATGACTTTTTGTTTTGTTCAGCTCTGGCCGATGTGTAATCTTCTGCATGTTCTGTTAGACTGTAACACTTGTCACACAGGTGTAATTTCCTGCATAAATAATTGTATTGGGAAACCAAAGTTAACATTACACCACTGTTGATGAGAATGTTGCACTGTATGTGAACCTTTCTAATTGGGGAACAAGATAGCGTGTGTGAAGTGGCTGATGAAGTGGCTATATGCTAACTCATTTAACCAGCATACATACTTCAGGGGTCAAATGAAAGGTGAATTTTACGTTTGGATAATTGCTGTGTCTGAATATGGACCGAGTCAGTATTGCTGTAGGAGTGCATGTTACTGAGTAAGTGTGCCTTACTATTAAAAACAATGAAATCATGGAAAGTGCTTTAGCGCTGAGGTAATACCTGCTGGAAAAGACACCCAGTAACAACCTGGTAGCTGTGAAGTCTGAAACAACGTGTCTGTATCGGAAGAATTTATAGTGAAATTTTGCAGTGAAAAGCTATCAGGAGTTTCGGTGTGCATGTAGGTTCAGAAGACTGGTATAAGTGGAATTGCAATGGTTTTTGCTTTGTTTGGGGTTGTTTAGGAAGAAGTATTTATCTCTACTAATCCAATGGGAGATTGGTATTTGGCTCACTGTAATTAGCAATTCACTAAAACAGTTTGTGAAACTCTAGCTGGTTGCTGTTTTCATTGTCTTAATTTAGGCTCCTGTAATGGAGTGTCCGCTGCAGGGCTAGAATTTCACTTAAGGTCTTAATCTGTCATGAAAAACTGAAAATTGTATTTCTACTGCTTTTTGATAATGTAAGGGTTGATAGTGTCTGTTTAAACACGTTTCTCTTAAAAAATGCAGGGCAGTAACCCCCCAGATGTATGCAATAATATGGTCACGTCCTTTACAAAAGAGGAAAATAGTCATGTAGTGCCAAAATGATGCCTCATGGGTTAATAGTGTCGTTGGGTGTGTTAAATATATCCATGTGGCAAGATACAATAATAAACTAAAAATACTTCAGGTAATAAGGAGGAGATAAAAGCCTAGAAAACCGAATGGGATGAGACCTTTTCCTTTATGTCGTTAAATACACTGTTATTTTGGTAATTGATAGGGGAGACCTTCCCGTGTAAGTGGCTTCATTATCTCTTGATTACAAAGGTAATAGCTTATCCAAATGGTCAGCATTAAGTACCCGAGCAAGGGCAGGAGTACAAACTATGACAGGCTGATCCAACCCCGTGTGGTTTAGGAGTAGAGTTGTTTGCTGTTGTGCTCTGTTGGTCTGTGCCTAGGTTTACTAGTCAAGCAGCGTACAGACATTTGTGAGGGTGATAACTGTACATAGTTTTGATCAGTTCTGCAGTAACAGAAGGTCTAACCAAAAGTGGAACAGAAGCCACTGCGAAAAAGTTTAAGAGTTGGTCCAAAGTGATAATGACAACAGTAACCAGCTGTCTCTTGTTCTCCCCAGCTCTCTTGTCCTGTCCTTTCCTAACTAGCAGTCATCAAACAGGAATTTTACAAGATGTCTTCTGTGGTTGGTCTGTAATTAAACTGTGTCTTTAGATGAGAGTTTCCTTATGTGCCATATTGTCTGCTGCTGTTTTTTCCTTTCTAGCTTCTATTCCAAATTTGTGATCCGAAGACAGGAGGGGACATCCCTTCCAATCTTTCTTCTTTGCCCTCGTCCACTAACAAATGCTGAGATCTGATTGAGAGCTTGTGAATTTGAAAGACTTGGTGATCTCTGGCATCAGTGTTTCTTATCAGGTTCTCCTTAGCAATGGTTTACTTCAGTATGGGGATAGCTTTTTTGTTTATTTTGTCACAGAAACTTTTTTCTATGTTCATCTTTAATGCTTTTGAGGCATGTTGCTGGTTCACACTTCATTTGTCTACTCCTGGAACAACTGTTACTGATTTCTAACTCTTTCAAGAACAGAATTCACTTCAACCCAGAATCTTTATGAGCTTCTTGCAGAGTTTGATGTTGTTTTTGTTTAGTGGATGGTTGGCCATTCGCATACTTATAGCTGTCAGTCAGCTCAAAATTTTCATTCTGGGAGAGATCATGGATTTACTTTGTCACTGCTTAATAAAATGTACAGCACTTGCATCTTCTAGGGAGCTCCTTGAACTGAAGTAGTGTTATGAGGAGTGAGTGGGCTTTTGCTGGCTTGCGTTGAATGTTGAGATGTTGAAGGGAAATAGGGGTTTATCCATTTTATATTTCTCCTGGCTTGTATGGGATCAGTTTATGTTGTGCAGGACTAGAGAGAGAGCGTGTGCATGCTCAGTAGTTGTGTGTCTCCATTAATTGACCTAAACTGATCTTTGGTAAAATTCTGAAGATGATACATTTGCACCATCTTTTTCTGATCAAAATAGCATTTATGTGTGATGGTTTTTCATGATGAACTGAAGGATGCAGTTTTTCTGTTAAGAGTACAGAAAGTACAACTAAAACATAGAGGAAGTTCTGTCAGAAAGTGTGCTTTTCTTTTTTTAATTCAGCAAATGTTTTTTGGTAAAAGTGCAATTTAGTCTTGAGCTTGTCTTGTAATTAACACAAAATTTGAGTAACATGGTAATTTACTATCTTTATGGTTCCATTGTTGGATCTTGCTCATCTCTTCCCTTTTATTCTTTGAGTTTATTCTGAGACTTAGTCTTTTTTCAGTGGTTTGATGGCAACCTGTGACAATTCCTATTAAAATAATTTCTGAAGTAAGTTTTCTTGCTATGGATGAAAAAGCTTCTGAAATCATCTGCTAATTGTGAGGGAAGCTAAAGAAATTACCGTTGATTTGCAGATAGTTCACTTGTCTTTCTTAGAACTACTGGTCAAAAATTAAAACCAGACAGAAAAGCATGTTTGAATCTAATAACAACTTTCTGAAGTGTATTGCCTTTATTTACCTTACAAATATTTATGAAGTTCGTAAACAGATTTTCTCTGTTTGAGTTTTCAATTTCCCCAAGAAGTTACCTTGCTCTGCTGGTGGGTCATGGATAAAACACAGGATGGATATTATAACAGAATCAGAACAGTTTTTTGCTCTTCACTTAAATGCAGTAAATCGAGTAGTATAGGAAAAGTAGAACTGGGAGTTGAGCAGAGCAAATTCAGTCATAATGGTTAGGTCTGTGTAGAAGGCAATTAGCTGCTGCATGTTCACAGAAGATGTCTAATTGTGTCAACATTACCTTGAGCTCTTGAGGGAAAACTCAGCAAACGGTTGCTTATTTTGTGCTGTCATGGAAATTTTGTAGTAGACTGTCCCTAATGTCTCCTCTCTTGTTTCAGTTCTGTAGAAAGTGTTCTGAAAACACTTGTGAAGAGCTGCAGACCGTAAGTGTTCATTGTTTTGTTTTTTTTTTTTTTAAAGCCTGTCTGTTTAATAGTACTTTAAGAAGGGGTAGAAAAGTTGTTGTGTTGGGGTTTTTTTAAAGAAAAAATGACAACAAGAACAGCACCCCACCCTAGTAGTCATTCCTCGGCTGATGTTGTCCCACCTTGTTGAAGAAGTTTGAGGTGGAGGGTAGAGACTTCTCCATTTTATTGCATTATGAATGATCTGTCCCTCAGGTTCATAGGCTGCTTGAAACAAAACCAAAATGACAGGCATGTCCCATGTTACAGTATTGAAACAGAGTGTAAGGTTGTTTGGGTTGTTTGTTTTTTTAACAGCCTTGGTTTAAAATCTAGGAGTTAAGCCAGGATATCATTAGATAAGGCCACCATCTCTTTTGCATTTCTGTGCTGTTAGGTTCACTGGGACAGCCTGTGCCTGAGCTAGTCTTGCTGTCCGCACTGATCGACTTTCTCAGCAGCTTAAGGTACTGCAAAGATGCCAAGAGACATGTCTTGAATTTACCATTCATGTGGCCACTGTCATTACCTGCTTTCATGTGAGCAGTTGTTTCACATCCTGGTGTTACTCAGTTGAGCGTTCCTGGAGGAGATGCTCTTCTAAACTTCTGCTATTAGTATGAGGAACATAAGGATAAGACAACCTTACACGTCTCCCAAATACATGTGGTTTTGTAGCTCAAGAAAACCCGTTAGGTTTCAATGTTGGTTTTCCTGGTATCTGTTATGAATACAAAGTCATTGAAACAGTGTTTTTAAAATGAAAATGTGGTATTTGTTTCTTGAAAAATCTAACTTAAGGTTGGGACACCGATATTGTTACTCCCAGTGGACCCTGTATCAACTGCAGTAGTTATGTTGTATAGACAGTTGTATCTGGTATGCATTTTAATTACTGCATTGCATGGGTATTTTTTTTAAAAACAAATTAAATAACTGGTGTTCTGGTAATACTCTGATAAATGTTCCTAGTGCCTTAAGTAATCTTTCTGTGTATTGCATCAATTGTGAGTCGTGGTTGTTAGATTTTGACCAGCATTCACATCAGAATGGCTTTGCATTGTACAGAAGCTTTTCTGGTTAAACAAGACAAGAGTATTCTTACAATTATGGTCTTAAAATGATGCACCATCGTGTCCTTCATCTTAACTCCATGTTTCGTGAAGGTTAAGTGGAGTGGGGAACTGCCTGTCTGTTGCCCCTGCGTACATGGTCTTACTGTAAAACTAAGGTTTGACAAGTTAGTAAACAGTTATAAATGTGTTTAGAGAAGACGCCAACTTTAAAGCCAAGCCTGCATATGGTTTCCCTGTTTTCAGGTATTTTCCAGAAGATGCCACTGCAGAGATGCTGGATGAATGGAGGCCTTTGATGTGTCCGTTTGATGTCACCATGCAAAAGGCTATTACCTACTTTGAGCTGTTCCTACCTACTACCCTTCCTCCTGAGCTTCACCACAAGGGTTTCAAGTAAGAGTAATGGAACGTCTGTCGTACAGTGTTCTGTTGCACAGGCAGGCAATCATCTTGTACAGGGTGGCTTGAAGTCAACCAGCAAAATGAGTGATGGCTTTGAACAGCATTTTTGGAAGGAGTTCAAGACAGAAATTCTGTCAGCATTCTTCTTTTGTGAAAGTAACTGGGGCAGGGGTGGGGTGCAGATCTTACTACCTATTCCCTAATTGATTCTGCCTTTTCTCCTGTGAAGCACACAGTATACCACAAAGTAAACTAAGCTGAGTTAAACAGTCCCGCAAGTAAAAATCATTAACCATAGTGCAGCTTTAAGTCCTACCTTCTATTTAACTTGGGCTGGCTTCTAATGAGTCCTTTCTGTAGGTTAAAGTACAGCTGTTAGTACAGATACGGGATTGCGAGGTAGAGGTCTTGAGTTCACGGTCAAGATGTGGCAATGTGAGACAGTTGGGAGAGTCGCTATAGGAAATGAATCTGAGAATTAAAGGAGAAAGGTTTGTGGAACGGGACAGTGTGTGGGTCATATTTAAGGTAGAACTGTTGAACTGCAAAATGTAAACCAGTGATGTTTAGTGTATGTAGAGATTGCTTAGGCTGGTTAGCTTAAAGTATATTTGTGCTGTAGGGTTAGTGGAAACTTGAAGGAAGGGAATGAATATATTTTATCAAGTTCATCAGTTTAAGTAAGGGGCTTGTATGGAGGGTTTACATCCTTGGCTTCAGATTAATTCAGAGTAAGTCAGTCAGTCAATATGGACAAATTTTAGGTTTTAAGGTAGAGGGAAATGCCACGTGACTTGTTTTCATCTGTTTGGCCTGGGTTGGGATGGCGATACGCCATGAAAAGGGGAAGCTCAAGTAGATGAGGAAACTCTGCGGAAACACTTGTGCAAAACGGAGGAGATCAGACAAGAATAAGAGGAGGAGAGGTCAAAGCAGCAAGGACTGCAACTCAGGGTCAGAGCTGGGGCAGGGGGGTGCTCTGGGAGGCAAGGTGATGCAGGCATGGCCACGTTGCTGCCTGTTCTTGCTGCATGAGTTGAGGGGCCGGTGAGTTCCTGCGACCACCTGTCAAAGTGAGGGAGGAATATGCAGGGGGGGACCTGCCTTCACAACATGGAAATCACTTTGATTCTGTTCTCTTTCAGGCTTTGGTTTGATGAATTTATAGGCCTTTGGGTGTCAGTTCAAAATCTTCCCCAATGGGAAGGGGTAAGTATGTACTTTTCACTTAGAGTAGAAGAAATCCATTTAAATATTCCTACAGTGTGCTTGCAAGGCATTGAAGTCCAACAGTGATGGATTTTTTTTTTCCTTCTGCTTTAACTAGTACAAGAAAGCAGAGATAATAATTTCATGGTTGTTAGCAAGCAATTACTGGCTGAATGAATGAGACCACACTTGTGCTTGGTAAACGCTGTTTAATGGCTAGCTCAGGGGCTTTTCTTTCCAGCCTTGGGAATGATGGCATTTTCCAGACTGCCTGCTGTTGCTTACAATGACACAAAGTGCTGTTGCGATTCTATAAATTATAATTCTGTGAAGTCCCATCTTTTATATCTTACCACACTTTTCATGATCCGCAATTCTGAGTATTAATACTTTGCCTTGACTGCGGTGAGTTGTTGTCACCTTTATTGTAGATACAGTAAAGAACTTGTATATTCCCCTTGGCCAAAAATACCATTGGGCTATATCTGTCAAGGAAATTAGTGTACCGTGCACCTGTCTGCCTTTTCTGTGTGTCTTGTATGACTAGATAAAAACTTGGGAAATAAACTAGAATCTCATTGTTGAGATAACCCCACCAGCAGCTTAGGTGCTGCTGGTGTCAGCTGACCTGTGCCTTGGCTTCACTGCAGTGAAACTTGGCATATTACCAGAGTTTTTCCATACTCGGTATGAACATAAGCTTCTTCACCATCTGGCTCCTGTTACTAATCTGCCTATATACACGAGGAGGACTTCGCAGTGTCTTTGGAGAAAGCTGCTTTCCAAAACACCGTTGAATGCCACCTTTATAACACGCTCAGTTTCTGGCAGTTTCTCTGTGAAAAGGCTTGTCTGTAGGTCTTCCAGCTTCAAGTAACATGTCATCTGAAATAGAGGAAGACAGTCATTGTTCCAACAGTTGGCAATTGTCCAGATTTGAACAGGGGTGATAGCCCAAGTTTTATTTGAGATTGTCTGTAGACACTTCTGCATCTTTCTGATGGCTATCCAAAAAATCACAATTATATCTAGTCTTTCGACAGAAAGAGGACAGCCTGCACTTTAATATCATGATTTGGTTTGTTTCTGTCAAATGGTCTAAAAAATAATCATCAACACTCTTTCATATGTTATTTTTCCCCCTCTTCCACTGTATTCTGACAGTTTGCTTGGAAGGCCCAAACAATTTTATTTTTTCCCCAGAGCTTTCACTTCTTGTTTCCCTTGCTGTCTTGTCACTTCTTAAGGGCAGGCTTGTTCAATTCATCAGGCTTGGATGCAGGTAGTTAGACATATGGGTTCTGACTGTGCAGTCCAGTTTAAGCCTCTGTACGCTGCAAGCTCTTCCTCGGCTTGCTTGGGCAGGAGTTAGACTTGCTGTTGGAAGGGGAGCTGTAGAACCCATTGCCTTGGTGCCCGGGTAGGTTTTTTTCAGTGGGTATTTCCTAGTATCAAACAAAAAAGGTAGGTCATTCAAGAAAATATAACACTTGTCTTCAAGCTGTGTCCGGTGTGACTGTCCTGAATTGAATTCTTGGGTTTTCCAAAGCTCCTTCAGACTGAGAGGTGAACTGCTCTTGTGCCAACATGGGTCTCTGAATTAGGCAGGAGTATTTAAGGCCCACCCTTTTGGCTTTGCCATAGCTTCAGGATACTGGTAGAAGCATCAAGGGTCTTGGAGACTTAGTAAATATTTCCCTATTGGGACAAGCTCATAAGAGGAGTGTTGGTGGACTATGTGCTTTGTCACGGTCAGGGTATGAGAGTGGGACTTCCATCTATTTTTTTGTTTTGTCCAAATAACATCGTTCAGTTCCCTTCTGGACTCACAAGACTCTATTCTGGCGATGGAGTGTCTAATTGGTTACAGACAGCCACACAGTGCCATCCCATCTGACAGCTAATGCCTGTGATGCTTGCAAGCCACAGATGTGTGTAAACCAAAGCTTACAAATGTGACAGCCGTCGGCACAGGCAAGCACGCTTTAAGTAGGATGGATCCTGCAGGAGCTAAATAGTCCTTCAAGATGTTGGTTGAATTTTTTTCCCTGTCTATATTTAGATGCTATTTTAGGCCAGTATCCACATTTGGCTCACATAAGAGAGCTCTGCTGGTGAGGAGGCACGATGAGATGAATTGATGATCGTAAGCACTTGTTATGCTGCTTCAGCTCAAAGTTAATGTGGAACACGTGCACCGTGTGTCATTTTCTGGTCCAAGTTACCAAGAACCAGGATGATGCATTTGCAGCCCAACTGGACAGCGCAGGGCCCGTTCCCTTGCCAGGAATTGGTTTCTCTTTGGATACCTGTTTATCGTCTTTACAAACCTCCTGTCTTCTACAGAGCCTGTCTCTCTTATTCTTGCATTAAAGAGGATTCCTGATGTGTTTCTTGGTAGGGTTGCATTCTTCAGAATATTCCTTAGGATGTTTTCCAGTAACCAATCCAAATAGTCCTCTACACAAAGCTATCAAAGTAGGTAGCAGGTTTCTCTTAGAGAAGTTGATGAGATGGCCAAACGAGAGCCTGTTCCGTTACCGGATTTTTGCTTTGCTGAAGCTGTGATGTGGGTTTGCTGGGAAATCTCTTTTCTAACTGTCACTTGGAGTTTGTTCCAAACCTTTGCTGCAGAGATGAGGAGTCTAGTACACCCGGTTGATAAAATGGTGGTAGCATGTGAAGGACTCTGACGCTTAGTACAGGGGTCTTCCTGCAAGCTATTGCCAGGAGCCTTCTGTAAGCTGTTGAGAAATGGGCAGAAGCTCAAAGGTGCTCAAAAGGGGACAAGAGTTTTCTTAGCAAAAGCTGAAGTCTTTGATGACATGTAGCTCAAGTTTTAAGTTTGTCTGTTGTTCATCTACTGTTCTTCAGAGTTGTTCTCACAATAAATGGTTGAGACTTAAAATGGTAGCGAATGCGTTCTGCCTCGCATGTTAATTCAGAGGGCACGGGAAAGGGAGAGTGTGACTACACCTTCTCAAAGTACACTTAGTAGGTCTTTACACTTAAAAAAAAAATTTGAAGAGGTGGGGGTGTATATTCTGACAGGCTGCCTCTCCAGAACTGAGATCACAATTACCTGCTTTGTAAGCGCTCAGATGAGTAACGAGTTGGACTGGTGAAGGTAGGAGTGGAGATGTGCTGTGAAATACAGCATTGGTGGCTGCCCGTGGAGGCAAGTCTGCCTTTGCAAGTGCTTCAGTGCCAGGGGTAGCTTTTAACTTGCATCTCTCAAGTAGATTGAGGGGTTTGCTCATCTTTCATTATAAATATACTCTAATGGCTATTTTCTCCTGTTATGGTTGTTTTCAGCATCTAGTAAATCTTTTTGCTCGCTTGGCCACTGACAACATCGGGTACATAGACTGGGATCCGTATGTACCAAAGGTAATATTTCTCCTTTTATTACATTATTTTGTTTATTTTGAGATAAGTCTTCGGTGGTACTATGCTAAGAATAATTCATTTTCCCTGTATGGGTTTTCTACTGCAGTGGCCCAGTTATTCAAGTGAGGTGCATTCATTTGAAGACCTCGGGTTAACTTGGACACTTTGAGCCATCCTCTCGTTACAGACAGCACTGGAAGTTGTTGCTGTTATCACCTGACTCAAAACCAAACCAAAGCAACAACATAGCTTACTATACAAGTGCTTTCTGATTGTATAACTAACCTCATGTTCTTGTGGAAATGGCCCTTAATTATATTCTTTTGGTAAATAGTATATATGAATCTTTCAACTTACGTATTTTTTAAGAGGTTCGTTGCAGTTACATGGTTTAAAAAACCCCAAACCACCAAAAACGCCTTTTGATTAGAACTTTGATTATGCCAGTTCTTTGTTAATTAATTTAATGCCTATGTTTTTTTTCTTTTTTCAGATTTTTACCAGAATTTTGAGGAGTTTAAATCTCCCAGTGGGAAGCAATCAAGTTGTTGTTCCCAGGTTCTTAACAAATGCTTACGATGTGGGACATGCAGTAATGTGGATCACAGCCATGATGGTTAGTAACTTTTTCATGAAGTGAAACAGAAACTCATGCAAAGCTTTAAGCAAATGTGTGTTTAGAGTTGTTTGTTCTGGTTAGCTCACTGCAGAAGCATGTTTTTAGGCTAGCTTTTGCCCAAGGTTTCTTTTCAACTGCATTGTTTCACTGTCAGTTTGGAATGCGGATGGAAAGGTTGGTTTCAGGGCTGCTGTCTGTGCCATCCTGGAAACGAGCAGCCAGCTGCGAGAGCCACGGAGGGTCCACGCTTGGCACCTGCTGAACAATGGAGTGACTCCTTCAGAGTGAACCTCATCAGATCAAAGGGACAGAACTTGCTACTTAGGGCAGAGCTGAGGCTGGGCAAGGGAGGGAATTTGCAGATGTGATTTGATGATTTGAGGTGTTGCTGTGGTGAGAGCACTCACTTGTACTTCACACTGCTGTGTTATGTGTTCATTTTAAGTTATTCCATGTAATAAAGATCTGTGTCAAGGTCTGTGTTTTATTTTTTACAGGGTGGACCAAGTAAACTAGTGCAGAAGCACTTGTCTGGCTTGTTCAATAGCATTGCTTCTTTTTACCATCCTTCAAATAATGGGCGCTGGCTGGTGAGTTCTTGGCATGTCAAGACAAGGACTTTGGCTGTAATTTCCATAGTCAAACCTGTCAAATCAGACATGTTGCTAGATGTGCTATGTGCTCCAACAGCCAGATAGTCTGTTGTATAATATTTTGAGGCTTTAATTCTCAAGATAGGTGATTGTACTCTCACTGAAATCGTACTTTCATTCTGACATTGGGACGACAGCTAATGGGAGCACTCGTCAAACATCTAACCCCAGTGCAGTTGAGAAGTATAAAACTAGACATCCATTGAGTGTAGAGTTAGGAAAAAGAAATCAGCACTTTTAAGGAGGGGAATATACGCCATCAGTATTACTTATGTGAGATGGCTTTTGTATTACTGATCTACTCTCTCCAAGTTAGCAAAATCTAGTTTTGATTAACCAAAGCAAAGCAGACTTTTATGCTTCATCAAACTAGATATGCTTTAAGTTTTTGATGGTGTAGCTAGTGCAGTCTTGTGCTAGAGAAAGTAAGAATCTCCGTGTGATAGCTGGTAGAAAGTACAGATTAAAATAGCAAGGCTGCTCCAGGCAGTGCCAAAGGAGCTAACTTGTTCTAGAATAGACTGCTTACACAGAAGTGCAGAGGATGCTCTCAACGATGTCCTCATTACTGATAAGTCATCTTGATTCCTGACTATATCCGTTGTGTGTGTGTGTTAGGATTTTTTTAACTCCTAAGGCATAGTGCTAGTCACGTAGTTGCTGATATTTTGGGAACTGAAGTTTAATGACAAAATGTGACCATTGTATTTTAGAGCTCTTGTGAGTTTTCTTATTGCAGCTGTGTGATTTAAAGATCTTGGCTTATTAATTGTCTGTGGTACACTTAGCAGCTCAGATTGTGCTATTGCCAAGGAACTGAACAGTGTTTCTTGTATATTCAACAGAACAAACTGATGAAACTACTTCAGAGGTTACCCAGTGGTGTTGTCAGAAGACTGCATCGTGAGCGCTACAAGAAAATGACTTGGTTAACTCCTGTGCCTGACAGTCATAAACTTACTGATCAGGATGTTACAGACTTTGTAGAATGCATTATTCAACCTGTTCTTCTGGCTATGTTTAGTAAAACTGGAAGCCTGGAGGCTGCCCAAGCCCTGCAGAACCTTGCACTGATGCGTCCTGAATTAGTAATTCCACCTGTGCTTGAGAAGTAAGTTCTGCAAGAAATAATTTCCCTGTTCCCTTGCCAACAAATAATTATGCCAGGCAGTCACGTTAAGTGATAAGCAATTTCCTCATTGCCAGTGAATGTTTGTGGTGAGAGGAGCTGCTGATACACACCCCTGAGCAATCACCTGAGTCAGGACAGGGTGTGAAGGAGGACTTTGGTTTTAGCTTTAAGTTACTTGTTTTTTTAAGCACCTGGCAAATGGAGTGGTTCTGGGAGCCCTTTGTAGCTTGTGCAATACAGGGTAGTCCTCAGGCAGTTTGTGTTTCTGTTGGCATTTTGTAGCAGATAGCGGGTGGATCAGTTGAAAAAACAACTTTTTACCTTTTATTCATGAGCCACCTTACACCTTCTCCCTAGCTTTCAGCTGGGCAAATATGAATGATGGTATTGTGTGTGTTTATAGTCATGAGGGTAAGTTGTATGTTGTGTGTCAAAGTACGTTACAGTTACAGGTTGTTTAAAATTACTGTCGTTGCTTTTGACTTCTTAAGCAAATAAGCATGCCCATATTAACATAATTAGTTGGTACTATTACTAGTGCCTTGGAGCCTGAAATTCTAAAATAAAAATGTAACTCCTTCCTGCCCCAATGACAAGGTTTCTTCTAGTCCCTATCCACGTTCCCATTCCTATGCAGTCTTTTGTACTTCAACAACTTGTGTTGTAAAAACAGTGGAGAAATGCGTTTTTGAAGAGCCCTTCCTGAGTGCCATACCTTACTGACTCAACTGCTTCTAAAAACTTGATAAATCTCCTCGTGTATGAAAAGATTTGAAGCATAACAGTTCTCAGGAGGACAGCAGTGGACACCCATACTGGATGTGACTGCTTTCTCTGTTCCGAGAGCAGACTGAAGGTCTGCCTGGTAGCTCAAACTCCCACTGGCCTGTTTGCCTTGGCTGGGGTCCCAAACCCATGTTGTGGGGTACATGTGGGCATCTGTGCTTCAGGTGACATAGGGTAGGGCTACCACCGTGACCCTGGTTGGAACTGGAGTTTAGTGATAACATGAGGAAGTGTTACACAGTTGGCTGAAAAGGTATTTAGCATCAAAAAAGGTTTAAAGATCGCAGTAACTTAAGAGATTTTTATTAAAAAAGGTATGGACATCAACGTAGCATTGAATAATATATCCCTCATATGTTCAGAGGCAGTCAGGGTGAATCTTCATGCTTGCACAAGGCTCTTAGACTTTTAAGTAGGCAGTTTGCATTAGCTTCAAGTTCACATGGGAAAATGATCCTAGCTTTGAATCTAGGAGCCCATCCAGTTATTAATTCCTGTGTTGCGACTGCTAACAAATTGTTTAATTGTGACTTCTTTGTGAATAGGACTGATCAAATTAAACAAATGTTTTCTAGTAGAGCAACGCTAAGTCCATTGGAAAAAAAAAAAGAAAAAAAATTTGAGAACCATTGAGTTGGACCTTTTCTTGAAGAAATTTTGTAGCCTTTCTGTAGAAAATAACATGTGCGATCAACTTCTATTTTCTTTGAAGACTTCAGGAATATTATTATTCCTAATATGACTGCTCTTAAACTTTATAGAACATATCCTGCCCTTGAGACATTGACAGAACCTCATCAGCTCACAGCTACTTTAAGCTGTGTAATTGGAGTAGCTCGCAGTCTGGTGTCTGGGGGGAAGTGGTTTCCTGAAGGTCCAACACACATGCTACCTCTACTGATGAGAGCATTGCCTGGGGTGGATCCAAATGACTTCAGCAAATGTATGGTGAGTGTATCAATCTTACTGGTTTTTAGTAGATAGCCAACTAGTTTGCTCCAAAAGCCTTTTTTTTTTTATTAAAGATTTGTATGAAAGCAAGTAACTCGTGTTTCCAGAAATTCTTAGCCTGATTTTGTTCTTGCACAATTTTATTTGTAAATATTACAAGCCTCTAACTTGCAATAATGTTTTTGGTTTGTCAGACAATGCAAAGTCAATCTTTAACCCCAGATTGTGATAAGCATTGTACTGATTTCCAAAAAGTTTAAATAGATGTTCTAAAGCTCCTCATCTTCAGGAATTCTTACTAATTGACTAGTCAAACAACGTAAGCATTATAGGGTTTTTTTGTAACTTTCAAGTTCAGCACAAAATAAGTGTTTTTTCACTCAGAAAATTGAGGGGGGTTTTGCACAGTTGTAAATACGATAGTGGACATAACAAATTTTTGGGGTGGCAGGACTGGGCCCTGGAGGTTTTTTTGATTTAATGATTTGCTTTGGCTCCCATACTTGAACTGCAGAAGCTTTTTCCTGTGTGGGATACAGTAAGGATGATTAAAGAGCTGTTTGTGCCTCTCAACAGATTACATTCCAGTTCATTGCAACGTTTTCTACTTTGGTGCCTTTAGTAGATTGTTCATCTGTATTGCAAGAAAGAGATGATCTGTCAGAGGTAAGAGTGCTGGGCACTTATAAAAACAAAACTATAACCTAGTTTTCAATATCTAGCAGTGTACTAATCCTTTAGAAGTGTAACAGGTTTGCTCCCTTTGTACATGTAAAGCTGCATTAAACAAAACTGCAGCAAAACCCCAAAGCTGTGGCTTGTGTTCGCTTCGGTCAGCGTGCTGGAGCTGGCATCAGCACCTGAATGGGCCGTGTGTTCTGAGCACTGCTGCTTAGTGACAGGTTGTTGGAGAGGTAATGTGCAATTCCAGCAATTAAAGATTTTTATGTCAAAACTGAGCTGCACAAGGCCCTGTGCAGTGTAGTTTGAGCTTTCCCTGCTTTGAGTGGAGGGAGGATGGACTACAGGTCTCCAGAGGTCCCTTTGCTATCTAAATCTTTCTACTCTAATAAAATAACAGCTTGGTTAGCATTCAATTTTTGAAACTTTTTGTCACTATAAAACAGTAAGGTAACCATAAAGAAAAACAAAAAAAAAAGCAGTTGACTTTGTTGTAACATGTATATACATCATTTGTAGTTTAAAATCAGTCCAGCTTAGAGGTCAAGGCAGCTAGTTGATTGTCTGGAGGAGTCTAGAAGCAATTTGGTCCCTGGTTGTTGAAAACATTGCATTTGTTTAAAAAAAAATAAAAATAAATACATCAAACCAACAGACCAACCAACAGAAATCTACAAAAAACCAAAACAAACCCAAAACTGCTGGTATTCATTTTTCAAAAAAAACGAATGCCCTCTCTTAACTTTTCGGGGCTGTTTTTCTCCTGTGGGAGTTGATTTCAAAACACTTGCTCCTCTTGAAAGTGTTCCTGCAATCATGCTTCTCTCTTCTGGTTAAGGTTCTATTGCGTTCCCTTCAGATGCTTGTTAGTCTCTTCCACTCAAGAGCTAGTAACACCATTAGACAGTGAGCCTCATCTTCCTCTTCTGAGTTTTATCCTGTGCTGCCCCTTTGTTGTTAGACATGGTCACCTCACCTGTCAGCTGCTCGGGAGTGCTGGTCATATTCATCTCTGGTTTCACAGCTCTTTGCACTCCCATTTCTCCAGCATTGTTCTAATACTTGGTTGTTTTCTTTTTCACCTTGCAAAAAATACAGGAGAGATTGGGAAGTGGGTTTTGTTTCTCTCCTTATCTCCAGACTTTTGGTTCTGCTCTCTGTAGAGCCGTGGAAGCACAGCTAGTGAGGCTGTGTCTGACACTGCAGAGGGGGCAGCTGTGGCAGTTATAACTGCTAGTTAAATCTGCATCTAATGCTGGAAGAGTCTTGCTGCTCAGAGGAGGGCTCCTAGCTACAGGTGGCACAGATTCTGAACGCTCAGCTGCTGGGAGAAGGTTCCTTTCATTGCCCCAACGCTGTAGCCTCAAAAATGAAGAGGAGTTTGTATGGTGAATGTTGGATGTAAATCTGCCAGCAGAGCCCAGTCTGCCACCACAGCTGGCACGCACTCACCTCCTGCTGGGAGGGAGGGTGGTGAGGCCAAAGGGTGTATCCACAGAGACAGACCTCACCTCATCCTGAGGGGTGACTCTGCTAAAGTCCAGGCCAGGAAATTGGGCAGGGTGCTGTAAAAGAAAATGTAATCATTGTTTGATGTGGTGTACTTGAGACTATGCAAACTTGAATGGGAGATACACTGTGGTCTGTATCAGAGTGTTTTTGAAGTAGTTAATATAGGAAATAAAGCTCATGTTATGTTTCCTTAAGAAAAGCCAAACTTTTGTCTGTCTTTTGCATCGGAACACTGTAGGTGGAAAGAGAGTTGTGCTCTGCAACGGCGGAATTTGAGGACTTTGTACTGCAGTTCATGGATAGGTAAGTTAAGGGTAGGTGACACCTTGGCATGGAGGACTTAATACAGCTTTTGAGTTCCCCTTACTAACTTGGTACTTACTGTATTTGTGTAGATGTTTCGGACTTATTGAGAGCAGCACTCTAGAACAAACCAGAGAGGAGACTGAAACAGAGAAAATGACTCATCTAGAGAGTCTGGTGGAATTAGGTCTCTCTTCTACTTTCAGTACAATCCTTACTCAGTGCTCAAAGGATATCTTTAAGGTATGTGGATCACAGCCTTTCCATCTAACTTTAAGAAACTTAATTTTCTGTTGTGAGTGACTGGTGGTGTTCTGATTCTTCCTTCCTTCCTGCATTGTCCTGTTGGGAACTTTCACGTTTACCAAGGAAAGGGTTGAGGGGGAAGTTGAGGACTTGGTGTCAATTTGCTTTACGACTTCATGTACATCAGTACAGAGCCCTTAAGTTCTTGATGCCCTCTTAGGATAAATCCGTCTAGCAGCTTATTTTATCACTTGATCGTTTTAGGCTGTGATTTTTTTAATGTCTTTGATGTTAGTGCTTAATCAGTTCACGTCCCATGATGGATGTATTAGGAGATGCTAGGTTTTGTGCATTTTGAACCATTGCACTGGATGCTTTGGTATGATTTTGTCTGGCATCTTTGGGTTAATGTAAGTCCTAAGTTTATTCTTTGTTGGCATTAAGTATTTAATTTGTTTTTTTCCTGATTGTTGGTTGTTAATGGCATGCAGTCTGCACGGTACATGATTCAGCTTGCCTTGCAAGGTATTGGATGGTAATAAACTTCTTGAAAATATGCCCTCTACTTAAATAGTTGATAGTTAATTCCCCATTTATTTGTTAACTAAGGGATGTTCTGGCTTTACATCATTTGCATGTGAAATAGCATAGTTTTCAGAGGACTGTGAGTTATTCAGGGAAAACTGTCTTTCTGTGTAGTTTCTCAGAAGCACCCCAAGCTTACCCTAGTCAACAAGATTTATCTGGCCTCCCCTTTTTTTTCCAGTCTCTACAATCTCCAGCTGAAGACAGTGTCCCATTATGTCAGCAATTACAGCACTCTGTGTTTTGCTTTTAAACTCTCAGGAGTAGGGAAATACAGACCTCCCTGTAATTCAGTTATTCTAATGATAATGGACCCTTTTATGTATTTTCCAGTTACAGTGTGTTACTGTAAGTGAGCGTTGCAGGAATTAAGAATAAAAAAGTGAAAACTTGCACATGGAAACTAATTGGACAAACTTTCTTGTCGTTGCTGCTTCCATAGCAGCCTTTATTCTTCTGCTCCAGGCAGTAGTTGTACAGTCAGATGTAGGTGTTGCATAGAGTGCAAGTCACGTCTACTGATAACATTTGGGGTTTCTGCCTGAGCAGGTACTATTCATGTACATTTTTAATCTTTGCATTCCATGGTACTGTCAGCTGCAATGGTGATGGTACTTATATTTTTCTCACCTTTAGGCATTGCACAGAATTGCATTCTCTGTGTCTCTGTTATGATTTTTTTAATGTGAACTCACGGTTGCAATCTGCTATTGTAAAAGAATACGGTGTTACATAGAGATGCTGCCTTCTGTGTAACATCAAACATGATACCTGGTTTTCTTCCTTAAAAAGAAGTAACCTCCGTATTTTTGTACTCACTTTTAGGTTGCCTTGGAGAAGGTTTTTAACTTTGCTGTTTCAAATATATTTGAGACGAGAGTTGCTGGTCGAATGGTTGCTGACATGTGCCGAGCTGCTGTAAAAGTGAGAGGAGATAATCTTGATTTCACTTGATGATTAGTTTGAAAAAGAATAAAACCCAATACTAATACTTTTTTTATTATGCAAGATCTTTAATTTTACATGTAAATACAGGTGGTTCTTGATATTATGTCTTCTAAAATTGGATGGTTACATGTAGTGATATTTCAAGAGGTTGATTCACAAAGTGTTTTTCTTGCACTTATGGTGAATTGAGATTTTCTTGCATGTTTAAAAATCATGACGACAGGCTGACTCTGGGTTGAATTGCAGCTGAGATAAAATCTATTATTATCTCCTTTTCAATAATGTCAGAAGATTTTTATCAATGCATGTGTGGAGTTCCACCTCTTGTTATAACGGGCTGTTTCTGATCCTGTTTCCAGTGTCGCCCTGAGGAATCCTTGAAGCTCTTTGTACCACATTGCTGCAATGTTATCTCTCACCTCACAGTCAGTAAGTTTATAAGACTTCTAGTGTTACTTTCTTTGTTTTGGGTTGAATTTTGTTAAACATGAAAATAATCTTTAAAACTCCTGTGTGTTTTCCATAACTTCATTTCAATGAAGCAAAATGAATTCTGTCCGTGATTTGGTCTAAAAAAACAAACCAGCAACTTGATGTGTAATTTCAAGGTAGAAATCTATCAAGCTACAGGAGCATGCTTCTTTAAAAATGTGGCTGTTGAAAATGTCTCCAGACATTCCTCACACTCTCGAAAAGCATTCAAGATGTAAAATTGGCTTAAGTACCTTCCCGTTGGACATGGGTGCAGTATGAATTGGAAGGTTGCAGTAGGAGGGTTGGGAGTGAACTTGGGGCATGCAAACATCTGATGGTTTTGCTTGTTGGGAAAAGTTGCCTGCAGTATCATCACAGCAGTGCTTATCACTTGTTCCTCTAGATGATGATGTATTACATGATGAAGAACTAGATAAGGAGCTACTTTGGAATCTTCAGCTTTTGTCAGAGGTATTGCAAAAAATGTTCTTCCCCTGCATGTATACCCTTAAATCCTCTTGAAAGGAGAAAATCAACTTCTATTAAAACAGAGAAAATGTTGAATGAATGCCACTGCATAACTTCTTATCTAACTAAATGGGGCATAAGTGGCTGCTGATGGAAGAAAATAAACATACAGTGTGTATGTGGAATAAAATTAATCCTGCAATACAATTGTTGAGGGATAGAGAAGGAAGAGGGATCAGTACAGGGAAAAACATAAGATGCTTTTGGTAAAGATAAATCTTTTTTAAAATGTATAGGAGTAGCACTAGAAAATTTTGAACGGGGTCAAAAAGCAATGTCTATCACAGTTGTTAGGTGTTCCTTAACCTCTTCCAATAACAGTAGAAGTGGCAGTCCATGTGCAAGGGGAGTCTTGAATTGGAATTCAGTGTGGCATGCGGAATGACACTCGGTAGAGGATGGGTAGAGCAGTGGAACTTCTTGTTAGTCCTGCGGAACAAAATCAGTGATGTTGATCTTTGAAATGCTTGTCTTCCCTGTCAGATCACCCGAGTGGATGGAAAGAAGTTGCTGCCATACAGGGAGCAGCTTGGGAAGATACTGCAGCGAACCCTACATTTAACCTGTAAGCAGGGTTACATTCTGTCTTGTAACCTACTGCACCATCTTCTTCGTTCTGCTACACTTATCTACCCCACAGAGTACTGCAGTGTGCCAGGTGGCTTTGACAAGCCTCTTTCTGAATACTTTCCTATCAAGGCAAGGATTTTCATTTATTTAGGATTAGAGGATTTGACTTACTTTTTAAAAAAGCAATCATATACTATATTATTTGTTTTTATTAGAAGATTTCTGAACATAGGTAGCAGCAATGGAAAGTGTAATTGAAAGATGCTTTGGGCTTTGAACCATGTAGCAAATTACAAGTTACGTAAAATGATATTGACAGCAAAAAATGAATCCTGACTGTTGTGATTAGTTTTATAGCCTGACATACTAGTGTTTTATGACGTGTGTTTTACAATGACTGCATGACAAGAAGATAATGCAAAGCGAGGGTGCCTGCTCCTGTTGGTTCATCTTGTAACGAGTGATGCAGCTGAGACCCAGCCTTTATTAAGTACAGTGCTATAAACAGTGAGGTTGTGAGTTTAACAGGATAATTTTGGTGTTCATTTGAACGTAAATATCTAGTCACAGGAAGTGTTGTTGCACTGGGACAGACTTAAGTCTTTCATCTACTTCTGTGGATGAGAGCTGTGGCCTTTCCTTGTTCCCCTTCGTATCGTTGTGGTTATCAGGTACAAGAAATAATGGTGAGTGCATGGGAAAATGAGTACACTAGTGCAAAACCATTGCAAGATAGGGTATTGTACAGACAGGCAGAATAACCAACAAACAGTGGTTCTGAGGTTGAGAGAAACTGAAAGTAGAAGTGGAAATAATGAAAATGACTGAAAGTGTCAAAAATAATACACTAGTCTGCTGTTAAGAGTGAGGTCAATTAGAGATGAGCAGTGCAGCAGTTTTCAGCTGGCCTGTTTGAATACAAAACTGTGTTGTGCTGAAAATTGTTCTTTTACATAACTGTACAACTTCATATAACCTAACGCTTGTTATGGAAAGCTAGTGCAGTTTTATAAACTCATGGGAATATCCACTTGGGTCAGATACTTATTTAAAAGCAAACAAAAAGATTTTCTTTCAATAGCCTAACACAAAGATAATGGTGGTTTTCAATTCCTCCTCTGAAAAGGACAAAATTCACAGTTACTTTGCTGTTCCATATATCCCTGCCTCCTTTAGAAACTGTGCATCAACTCTTAACTGCCATTTACAGCTTGGGGTTGTCACTCACACACTTACTCTCATGCCCCAGTGTAAAACTACAGTTCTGGCACTTTCTCAAGTAATGTTGACAGACACCTAGCCTGCTCTTCCCAGGAAGAGATGTCAGAGCAGGCTACACGGCCTAAGTAGTAGTTACTAGTAGTAGCTGTTACTCTAGTTGTTCGTACTTTTAGTCCAGTCAGATTAGTCAGGTGCTTTAGGCACAGATGGTGAAGTCTCGAAATACCAAATTACCGTGTACAATTGGCCAAAGACAGGAAATGGGAAGTGAAGATTGCCAAGGCCTATCTATTAATTGTACATTCCTAGGCATGGACTTCACGTTTAAATATGAATTAGTAATAAGCACTGACTTTTCCAAATCTCAAGTGGTGTTAATTCTTGAGCAAGTCTGAGCTCTTTGTAAGCCAAAATATAAAAAGTTGTCTAATTGTTGTGGGATGACCTCTTGGATGGAAATTCCAACCTAAAATTTAGCTTTCTTCTGGTATTTTTAAAATGAAAGTATTAAGTTCCTGATTGTGGTTCAAAACTTAAAAGAAGAGTTATTAAATGGGCTAGATTCTTTTACGTTCTCCATAGGGTATCAAAAATCTGAGTTGTGCTTAAGAATATTTCTGAGTTTGTATCCAGCCAAAGGAGTAATAGAGTCATATTTCGGTTAGACCAGTACAGTCCTTTTCCTCTAAGCCCTTTCAGGTATGTGTTATTTTCAGGCACTTGTAGACATTATAGTAGGTTTAAGATCTCTATTTGGTTTTATTGTGTTCTTGGGTTTTTTCCCTGGACTTGTCAGGATAACTGCTTTACAGCAGTAGCTAATTGATGTGTGTGGTCTTTTTTAGTAATATTAAATGCTTATTTTTCCAAAAGACTATTTGCTTCATAGTTTGATTAATAAGAAATGTCTCTGTTTACTATAGGACTGGGGTAAACCAGGTGACCTGTGGAACTTGGACATCCAGTGGCATGTTCCTTCGTCTGAGGAAATAAACTTTGCTTTTTATTTGCTGGATACTTTTCTTCAGCCTGAGCTCACCAGACTAGAGCACTATGCAATTGGAGAACTAGAGATGTCCAGGTTAGTGGTGATACGTGGTACTGATCCACTCAAGTCTGTTTTAAGTAGTTGCTGCCAATTGTACTGGCACTGCAAAAATCCGGGAGTAAAATAAAAAAATGTTACACTGTCTTTGAGGTTATTCCCAGATTTCCAAGATTTTTAACTCTGACGAGTACAGGTAGCTTGAAGTGTGTTTTGTTAAATGGATAACATTATTTTGAGTGGAAGAAATGCTTTTTAAAACAATTAAGACAGTTTATGTTGGTATAAAGACTTTTCTGTTCCAGAAATTTAAGTACATATCCCAAATTACGTTTCCACTTAACTGTAGTCAGCGATAAAAAGGCTCTTCTTCTAGACTCTTAGCTTGTTGTTTTGGCAAAACTATTTGTGTTCCTAAGCAATGGAGTGGAGCACAGAACTGATTTGGCTTGGAGTTCTGCCTCTGGCCACTTCCTTCCTAGGAGTAAACAGAGTGAGTACATAGTGTGTCCCTGCAAGAAGTGCCAGTGTTGAAACGGCGGAGGTAGTGCAGAGTCAGTGCCGTAACAAATGGAATGGAAGCACGAGTCCTGTTGCCCAATCTTGTTAAACTCTGTTAGTGTGGAGCCATGGCTTCTTAAGGACACTTCCCTAAGCACGGGGTAACAGTGAGTTGAGTATGTGCTAAAGCATTCACAAGTATCAAATAGCTAAAGCTGTTTACAAGCATTGAATCTCGAATATTCTTGTATTTCTCCTGTTAAACCTTCATGTCCTTGAAGCTATATATACTTCAGTGGATGTTGGCAGCATGTGACATGATACCTCCTGCTGTGAAGTGCAGCCCTACAGGAAACAGGGCGCAGTCTATCAGACGTGTAGACATTTTTCTGTTTGATCAAGATCCCACATATTTTAATCTGGAAAAGGCAATATATGCTTGACAAAGCAATGCCACCAAGCTGCAGTCAGAAAGTATATTTAGACTAAAAGAAGAAAGAATGTGCTTCCTATTTAAGTATTTGGTTTATTTGTATGTTTGTTTTTTTCTTTTCTCTTGGACACCTTGTATGTAAAGCTGTTAATTTATAACAGAATTGGACTTTGATTTGATTAAAGCTTCACTGTGCTACCTAGCAAACAAATGGTGGTGATGTGGGAGAACACAAGTGCATGAATTGAGAATGAAGTTGGAAGGCAAGAGAGCAAAGCTTTAAGATTAGAGAATACTATTAGTTGCTGAGGGAGTAACAGATGTGAATAAATGGGATGCTAGATGAGCCTGCTGTTGCTTTGCATTGCAGTATTCCCGCAGCTTGAATATTGTAAATCTTTTTCTTCCTGTATTCCATTAAGTAATAATTGGAAGTCAAACGGATTTGATGTATTTAGGAGCTTCGGAGTAAGATTTTTCTGTTACAAAAGATAAACCGAAAAATTCTACCAGCCGTTGAACACACCTATTTAGAGTTGCCAAGTAAAGCATGAGTACTAAGAGCTGTTGAGTTAAGGAACCTCTTGAGGGTTGAAATGAGTTAGTTTACAAATGAGAACTGCACACGACAGTGATGAGAATGAAGGGCAAAGTGTGTAACTCTATACTAAAGGCTACTGCTTTAGATGAGATAGCCTGAAAAAGAATTCCTGAATTCTCTAAAGTGACACAGAGAGAAGTCATTCACTTTGCGTTATAATTTGTCTTCAGACTGTAAATATCCTCTCAAAAAGAAAGTATTCCCTCATCCTACTCATGGTAGGAAGACTTTCCTTAGCCTTGGGGTGAGGAGTTATTTCACAGGTTTTATCTGACATTTAGATAAAAATCTTCAAAACAATTTTTTGGAGTGACGCTGTTTGTTTTCAGATGAGTTTATCTCGTTCTGCTGAGGTTACCTTCACAGCTTCAGATTATAAAATCTCCAAAACAAGTTTTTCAAGAAACGAAATTGAATGTTGGAGTTGTGTAGTAGAATTAGGTTGGATCAAAGAAGCTCAGCTTGATTTCTGTAGTGCTCCCTCTTGTGCTTAGAACTGAAACAGTTAAAGAAAAAAGCTTTTAGAAGACTTCATAAAAAAAGATATGGTTTGTCATTTTGTATATTCCCAAGCATTTAACATGTAAGTAATCAGGTTTTCTCCTTTCTTTAAGAGATGATGTGCAGCAGTGTCTTGCTATAGTGCATAACTGCTTGATTGGTTCTGGGAACGTTCTGCCTCCTCTGAAAGGAGAAAGGGTGGCTCATCTGTAAGTAAAATTGACTTTTTATATCACAAACAGTCTTGGCAATTATATTACTTCATACTGGTTTTTTAGTGCTTTTTTTATTGCTGTTATCACCCAACTGCTTCTAGTGGCTGTTTTTAAGGAACTTTAGTATAAAGATTCAGAAATTCGTAATTATGACTTACAGAAACACTGAAGTACTGAAAACATGAAAGAATATTAAGTGCTTTTTTTCATGCAAGACTGAAAATGTTTAAGAAAAGGTAGGTGACAGCACTGCATTTCTGCTGTACTTTATGTCAAGTAAATGGAAGGTAGGCATTTACTCGCGTGTTTGCCCTGCTCTAAACGAAGCCCTCAAACCATAGTGCACTGCCATCTTACTCATTCAGGGTGACAGGAACACTAGTAAAGTCGTAAATATTCTGAACTTAACTTCTTGCCAGCTGTCATCTTAAATGAAAATAGAAAGTAAGTGCTGTTTCGCTCAAACCCCTGTGGGGAATGTCCCAGCAGAACCTGGCCGCTGGTGCCAGCACACAGGAGAAGGCGAGCAAAAACGCTGGAGGGAACTTGAGTTTTGGAAGTAATAGGAACTTTCTGTTTGATTGCAGTAGTGGAGGCTTTAACACAGACAGTTTTTATAATAGATGGGATTGCTGCTTTAGCTTTGACTTCTTTGAGAAAGTATGTTGGAATATTGATGTTAGAGGCAATTACAAGTTTGATCTCGGTATTTGTTGTATCTTATGTTTAAAATATGGAGGGTTTCAGGTAAGCTTGTGGCCACAGTCTGTGTGTGGTGACTATACACTTGTTGCCGAGGGGTTTTTTTTCCCAAATACCAGCCTCTACATATGCAAAAGAGCATTGATACAGTCTCAGATGTATTACTTGGTGTGACTAGTGTCTGTGAGCTGCTTGCACAGTGGGAGAGGCTCCTCTTGAGGGTGTGTTAGAACATTGGTTAAGCTGGAGAGGTTTGTGGAGGCCACCTTGTACCATGGTGTAAGAAATGCAGGGAAGTAATCTTTGAGTTAAAGAGGCAGTGCAGGGCATTTGGGCTGATTATGACTGTCTTCTAAAATAAGGGCTCCAACACCTTTCAGGAGGCATTGACTGTTCCTGTACCAGCAGTGTGGTGCTGGTCCATAGTGGGAGGATGTGGGAGCGTGTCAGCACGGCTCGGGGATTGAGCCTGGCTTCTGCCCTGGCGTCTGTTAGGCAGCGAGCACTACGTGCTTGCAATTTGTGTGGCTCAGGGGTCAAGGACACAGTTTCTGGTGTTGGTTCTTCAAAGGAGAAGGATATTTTTCTTCTTGAATGCCTTGAACTTCAAAATACAAGGCTATATTCGCCCAAAAAGTCTTTAGCACCACAAAAAAAAGAAGAAAAACCTGTTGTAGCTCTAGTAATTTGTTAATCAAGGAAGGAAAACCTGTGTAAGAGTAAACAGTTCTGCACCTTTGTCTTGCTGTCTGATGGTCAATAACTGAAGCTCCATTTGGTAGAAAAAAGACCCTCACACCTGTGAAGAGTGCATTGCAGCTGTTGTTAAAAGGTGTTCATGTAGACTGTCTCTGGTTTTGTGTTGGTGTGGGGTGCTGAGAAGAATTTTTTATAACGCTGGGCAGGGTCTGTAAACTGGTAATGTACCAATTGAGGACATTAGCGTCTAATCAGCTTTAAATTGCTTGTATGCTTGATGGAAGATTTGCTTCATTCTGTTTGTTATCTGTGCTGCCTTATTAAATATGGACCATTTACGTGACAGCATGCTGAAATCATTTTGTTACTAAAGAAATCAAAATCAGACATTTCTCAAAGAATTGGAATTTTGGAACTCAGTAGTTAAATCTACTAAAACTCTGGAGAGCTTCAGAATCCACCATTGTCTGGTTCTGGACAGATTTTACACATAGTGCTGAAACATCTTCTGCCCACTGGGAGCAGACATCCAAACTTGGTTTGTGTTAAGGCTTTTGAAAAACAGATTTAAGGCAACTTAACTTTTCAGTGACTTGACACAGGACACCAGAATTTGCCTGCCAAAGTTCAATGCATTTTGTTTAAGTAATCTTTAGTTCTTATTCTTTGTATGATTTTCCTTATTACAAATGGAACAGGGGTGTTTAACGGGGCAGACTGAGGGAAGCAGAGTGCATTTGTGCAGAGTGGATTGTCTTTTGGCCTAGTAAGGTGGACTTCAGGAGGTCCTGTTGCACTGGACACCAAATAAATGTTAGATCCCTGTCAGTTGAAGCAGCTCAGCAGTAGCAGTGATAACGGTCAGTATGGCTTCGGCATCTTGGGAGAGGAGGCAGAGTTCATCCACCCAGGACAGATGCGTTCATGCTAGTGGTGCTGCTTTGGAAATGTGCTTTCTGCTTCAGTGGGTCAGTGCGTGTAAGCGAGGGTCACAGAAGGGCCTTGTACAGAGGAGGAACGTGTCCTCTCCACTGCCTTACTCCCTCTGCTTCCTTCCCCGAGAAATAACGGCAATATTTGTCATGGGGGTGATAGCTTTTGATTTAACAAGCAGTATGAGACAGCTTCCTGTGAACACTGTTTTCTATCCCGTATGTCCATAAAATTATATCCAGTTTGAATGTAGGAGGTGTCTTCTGATGAACCTGCTATTAAAAAGAGAAAAAAAGTTTGTTTTTAATTGTTACTGTATTGTGAGTGTTCGGGGGGGTGTGAGATGGCAGTTTACATTGCCAAGCCTGTTCCCATGATGTATGGTGGGAATGCACATAAAGCACTGATCCTTCAAAGTGAAGGGCTTATATTGCAAGTAATTCAGTCAGTTAGCCACAACAGCCTTGTTTTAGGGACTGTGTGTTCACAGTTAGTACTTGGCACTAGTGGTGATGATATTCCCTGTCCTAAAATGGCAGTATAGGAGTATTTGTGAATCCATCCATTGGTAACTGGCTTAACAAGTTTAAGTTAAAAATTAACATGTAGATTCAAAGAAACCCCCAAACCTGGCACATGAGACGTCTTGTCAGAAACCTCCTGTGCCGCTTCAGTGCAGCGAGCTGTGGCTGGAGAGACCCCGGGGTGCAGCAGGGCTCTTGGTGCTGGCTGTACAGCAGACCCCAGTGCCTGTGTCTGTCAGGTTTTCTTCACGTTGATGGTTAAGGATACCTGAAGAGTCTTGCCCAGGAACAGGATGAGTATTTGTTCTTTTAGAATCCTCTAGCCTGCTCATGGACCGAAAGGAAAGCCAATAGATGGGGGAGAGCTTGGAGCTGTGCAATTGGAACCTCAGCAAAAGAAATACGTGGCTGGAATGGACTTGAAAACTTGGTGTGTAGTGGGATGGAGAGCTGGATGTGTTGGCTCAGTCAGCACTGTGAACTCGCTCTCTTTGCAGCTGCTCCTCTCACCAAGATGCTTTTTGCCCCCAAACGCACGGGGCTTGTTTTGCTGTGTGACAGCTGAAAGCTACCCAAATCTTTGCAGACCTGGTTTTTGGGGTCTGTTGGTGATCTTGCTTGGGTGACAGGCAGTGGAAAGCAGTGGCAGGAATAAAGGAGTAAAGCTGCTTTCTTCATTAGGAGCAGGCTGTAACTGTGAGACAAGGGTACCTGGTTTGATCATTAATTCCAGTGATTTGCTCATAACAGTGAGTAGTACAAAGCACGATGACGTGACTGAGGGAGTCAGTAGAAGTTTTTTGCATAAGTAATACAGAAAACTAATTATGAAAAATTCCTATTGTCTGTATGTCACAGATGTCACAAGCTGGCCAAATGCTTCTTTCATTGTTGGTTGTCATAACTGACCTGTGGTGTTGCATAAACTTCCCAGGCGTTAGATAAGAGGTTTTGGGTTTTTTGGATGGATGAATTTAAATTACAGTATTACGTAAACATCTAGTCCTCTAGAGGGATAAGAATATAACAACAGTTATTATCACTGGTCTGGGAGAAGAAAATGAGTGTGTCTGGATTGAAGTTCTGACCCCTTTTGATTTAAGGTGAATTAGAGAGGAACGCAGGAGACTGTTTTCCACCAAGATGGTAACGGTGTGCTCCTTGCTGTTTTGTTGTTACTACAATTCTTTCGAGGTTAGTTCTACAGTAGGAGAATAGGGCTGTTGCACATCTAAGGCCTTTCTACTAACGTGGAGACTACTGTGTTTGCTGGAGGAGTACTTTTAACCCAGGATTCTGTTACATTTTATTATAGATAGGGTATTACCATTCATCAGCATTTTATGGAAGTAATGTTTGAAAGTCTGTTGCACGGTGCACTTAGAGAAACTTTTCATCTTGAAAAGTTTTGTGGGAGGTCCCTTGGTCCATTTCTATGAATTATTACAAGTTATTTTTGTTCCTCAGTGTCAAGCACCAGAAAGTACCCAATAATTGTAAAATGTCTCTCTTAACTGCTCCTTGCTAAGAGTATGTGGTTTGTGTCTCAGCAGTTTGTGTTGATTAGCTTTTGAAGATAGATTTACTTCTTGCTTTGTGAAATACACAAAGTTTTTCTGTTGACTTTTTTTTTACTTCATTGTTTGATAAAGCTGAAACTGAATAAAAATCCCCAGCACTGGTCTGGCATGTTGTTGTTAGACAGAATCAACCCTGATTTCCATGGTTTAATGAATATGGGTTAGAGTAAAGGTTTCAGAAGTTTGTTTACCTACAAGTGTGTACGCTGGCACGAGCCGCCTCAAATCTCCTGTCGGTCAAGGTTGATGTTTTCTTGTTGATACACAAGTGTCTCCTATTCCTTTTTTTAGCTTTTGTTGACTGAGAGTCTCTGAACTGGGAAGCGATACGTGTACAGAAAACCCATTGTTAAATTGACCAACGCTGGCCTTGGGTAGCCCAGCTGTACCCAGAGGGAGACTCTGTTTGTGTGCATCAGCGTAGCTGTGGTGAAGTGCTTGAAGAGGGATTTCTTTATTTAGTGAACTTGAGCTTAAATGGTTCAGGTTTCAAAATATTATAACTTTTTCTGAGACCAAGCAGTTCTTAGGTGTAATTAGTGATTTCTATTTTTTGCTTATCAATTTTGGGAGCAAAATACCCATGTGTGTTTTACATGAATGACATGAATAATATCCTTCTGAAAATCCCATGGTAGCTCATCTGGTTTAAATGATTGTTGTTACTGTGGATGTGTCATACATGAGCAGCTGTTTAGGTAGTTCAGCAGAAAAGAAGTTTGTGCACAGTCCATGCACAAATAAACTATGTAATGGAAACTTGTTAGAATGGAAAAGAATAAATTTCAGTAGAAAATATAAGCTCAATAAATGTCACTTGGTGTTGACTTTTGATTTCTTAGCCTGTAAGTAGCAAGGAATTTAAACTTCATCTTTTTTGGACAATGAATAAATACTCTTCTGAAGTACCATGCATAAGAAATTAATAGAATATTAATAGAATATTTCATGACTCAGTGGTGTGTATTTACACTATTACTCCACATAGTGTTCTTTAGTAGAGATGCCATTGACTTCAGGTGTGTGCTGTGAATTACTTTTTTTAAAATACAAAATGGATAGTTATGAGGGGAAGAAAAAAAAGAAGTTGAGGCTGCCAGAGGTGTTGAGGAGCAATCCTTTATGAGAGCAGTAGCTTTTTGTGGCTGAATTAAGGTGTTCAAAGCCATAGAGTCAGAGCTGTGGTGAATAATCCTGACATAGTTGGGGGAAAACGAATGCACAGCTGCTTCTGTGCCTGCAGAAACATGACGTACTGTGGTTCCTCTGCCCCACGGGATGTGTGCAGGTATGCCTAAGGGCTCTGTGCACACATCTTATGTCTTATGTACCCTTTTAATTCAGGGGCTGCTGTAAGTGATACCAATATCCTTGTGTTACAATGACTCTAATGGTGTGCAAATAAAGGTGATTTCAAATGCAGATGGTATAAAGCTCTCTCATGTTGAGTTTTTCACTGATGTTCTGTTGGGTTCCCCTTCGCTGGGCTCCCTTACAGCCTACCTCTTAACAAGGTAACCCTAAGCAGCTAGTTGAGGGAAGCAAAACCAGGATTACTCAGGGAACATCCATCTTTTGTTTCCCTGTATGTAAGAGGTACAGCTTGGTTAGTTAGGATGCAGTATTGCTCTAACAAAGGTCCTACCAACATCTGTAGCCAGGGTAATGTCCTTTGGCTGAAGGTGTTCAGACTGCAGGTCAAGGATAAGACCACTTCTTTGAAATGTGTAAGGATGTGATGTATGCGGAGGGGCAGGGCTAGCTAACCTCTCTTGGCATCTCCAGGAAACTTCCCAGCTCTGCTGGGGGAGCTGCACACAGAAAAGGGAACAGTTACTCCTCCACGGTGAGTAACCCTGTTTTCTCCTTGTTCACCTTCCCACTGTTGTCTCTTAATCTCTTCTGTCACAATAGGTCGATGCAGCCCTTGATCTAGGCCTCAGCACAACACGGGGGTTGTTTTGCAATTAGCAAAATTGCCTCTGCAATTGGTTCAGTGGAGTGATGCTGAGTTATTTGTTTCTGAAAAGCTGTATCTCACTGCTGAACTGTACTTATATACCGAGGAATATGTGCACAGAGACTTGAATGAAGTGCTCTGCAACATGTCTGCAAGTTGAAAAACATCAATTGTTCTCAAGGAAAGATGCTTTAGTTTTTGTACTGTGGCAAATAAGGGAATGAATTCTTCAGAGTTCTGCCTAATTGGGGTTTCTGTTCCAGCCATCATTTTGGATACTCGTTGTTCATAAGGTTTCTTGGTGACTTGTGTTGACAACTGTTGATAGAGACTGAAGCACAGCAGTACTTACACACGGCATGAGGCGTTGTTGTGAGAGTCTTGCTGTCAGCATTGACTCAAGTTAAGAAAAATATTTCATGCCTCTTCCCTTTGTGTGTCCAAAGGAAAACACTTAGAGTTTTCTCTGGCTCAGTGGCTGCTGCTTGTCATGATGAATATTACCAGCATGGACCTTAGTTTGTGGGCCAGCTGTACAACTGTGTTGCATTTTGAATATATTTTCATCCAGTTAGTAGCCTTGTTGAAGTAAATGGTTCTGCTGGTGGAGGAATGTCATGGTGAGTGTTGGGACTGTTCCAGACTAGTTCTTGATTCCTGGATGCTATGTGTGCAGTTGTACTCTTGGTTTGCTCAGGAACCCGAGGTGTAGAGGGAGCTTGCAGTGTTGTTTTTCCTTTGTTTTCCACATTAGAGATTTGGTTCAGAACTTAAGGAGCTGGCAGAGAACAGCTGAATGGGTTTTGCTGGGAATGGGAAAGCAGCACGAAGACTTGTAATCTGTCTGTAGGCTACCTCAGGGAAAACGGGGAGGTTGCACTTCCATTTTCCTTTGCCTTATAGGTAGGAAACCCTTATGTGAACTTAATTCGTCTGTTTTTATCAGGGGAAACTGTTTAGGGGTAAGAATACTGTAGAAATATTTACTGCTATGAGCTCCTTTACCGGTCAACATAGCCAGCATAATGTACCAAAACACAGTAGTATTTCCTCAATCTCGGCCTGAGATAGTTGGATTTATCTGTGACCTTCCTTATTGAAGAAGTAATATTTGGGGTGGGAGGGTTCACTTTTTTCTCCCCCCAGCTGTTAATTGCAGAAGTTTCCCCTCACTGTATCTTCCCAGCTGGGAAGATTTGATCTTGGAGAAACACGTAGCAAACACTCTCAAAGTCGATCATGTAGATGTTTCTAAACGAGCATGTGTGTGAGGTCATAAAAACTTTTTATTTATTTATTCAGGAGCAAAGTACTGGATGGATGTTGGATATTTTGGGAATGGCATTAGGTGCCGTGTTGTACCTTAAGCACATTATATGCCAGTGCTGACTTTTGGGGGGGTGGGGGAAGTGGGAAGACTCTTGGTAGGGCTTATTTTCAAGTTAACATAGTGCTTCCAGAAATACAAGGAGAAAAATGTAATTAAGAGCTTAATTTTTGATGTCTAAATTAACAAAAAGGCATTTCAGTTGGACTTGTGTTGGTGCAGTTGTGACTGGTTGTGAAGTCAGTTTCCCTAACTTATGGTTGTAAGGTGTGGGGTTTTGTTCCTTCATCAGCACAATAATTGTTTAAATGTGTTCACTTTTAGAGGAGAAACATGGCCCTTATTTCTGGTTCTGACAGAAGTCTGCCATTGCCTGAAAGCAGAAAGTTTATTTTAGTATCTCCAAGTGCATGCTCCGATATAGGATCTGTAGTGTTTTCTGATGTGTTCTTTAGCATTTGTAATGGGAGTGGATCCACATCACTCTAGCTTTGTTGGTTCTGGTTGTACTGTCAATACAGTTTTGGGTGAAGATAAGTTCAATAGTGATTACTTGCTGATACTATTTGTTTAATATAATACACCGGTGTATTTTGTCCTTGAAAGCCCGAATATGTCGACCCTAATGTTGTAGGGGGTGAGATTGTGGGTTTAAAAAACAAAACCAACCAAAAACATAAAACCAAAACAAAACCCCCCACACAAAAAAAAGCCAAGTGTATGTAGGATATGTTCTTACATCTTCTGAACGCATTGGTGTGTGGTGTCTGAGTCTGCATTTTTTTGCATGGTTACGTAAAAGCAAATCCACAAAGACTAAGAACTCACTTCTAAAGAAATATTTTGGATAGATAAGTTGGACCTAAATCCTGGAAGAAGCATGGCTTTATTTTTAGCTATGGTTATTAATAGTGAACTTGATACAGCAGGACTTGTGTAGATAATGAGAATGTTACTTGGTAAAGAAAGGTCCAAAGTCAGAAAGGGTTCATCAGCTTAACTTGCCCGGACAGGGTTCTGCCTCAGCAGTCAGATTCACCTGCCCTTCCTAGACTGAGAGGACTGGGAGCCTTGCTTGTTTTGATGTGTTCATAGGTCTGACTATGAGACCAAATCTCTTGCTGTTTAACGGAACTGATAAGGTTCTGTTAAATGAGAAATGCAGATTCTGCATTCAAGGTGCTGTCCTTAGGGTGTTCTTGTCTCTGACAAAGTGACCGTGGGTGTGGTTGGTTTACAGGTGTTAGAACTGAAGCATACTGTTAGGAAATGCAAATATCTGCGCTGCTACTGGCATGAAATTTAACTTGTTAAAATCAATTATATGTCAATGAAATACACGTAGTCAATTATTTCCATAATAGGTAATAATACTTGGATTGTTTTCATGCAGGGTCCCAAGTCTGGTGTCTTTGGAAGAGACAAAACTGTACACTGGTGTGGAATATGGTAAGTACATCCTCATTCTGTTCAGACAGTGTTGTTAGAATTCTTTTTGGGTGTGTGTGCTGTGAAGGCAGTAGGATCTTTTTGAGACCATCATTTTGGTTCTTCTCTTCCTATTAAATGGTATTTTTTGGCCAACACAGAAGTAGTTGTGTAGCCACTGTTTGATCTTCAGAGAGACAGCAGGAGTCAAGGCACTACCTGCTAAAGGCTCTGGCAGCTCCCTTAGAACAAAACCCTGTGGTTTTTTGGCTCTGTGTGTATTCTTCACCATCTTCCCAGTGAAGATGGGCTACTTAAATAAGGAGCTGAAGCACACAGTGACTGCTTGATGCACTGATGAATGGTTTTAGGTGCTTTAATACTACTAGGAGAATCTGGGCAGTGATGAGTTTGTAGCCATATAATGGAGAATGGGTGTTTATTTAGTGGTCTTCTACAGCAATTAAAATGTTCCTGGTTTAAAACTTTCAAAGGAGACAGTTACTGTCTCATTGATCCTTCCTTCTTCTGCATTTCCCTGTTTAGATTGGGAATGTGTGTTCCCCTCCATGTATTGAAGGGGGAGGAAGTTCCCAGTCTTCTATGGCTTAATCACCTGATGTGTAAAATCTGTATTGTAATGACTTTCTTTTTTATTCTGCTTAATGTGTTACTCAGTTTTCATATGCTAAATAATCTGCCTCAGTGGTTAGAAGTGAAGCCAACTGTCAAGGCAGATCAAGAAGGTACCTATATGTACCTATAAACCCCCCTGTTGCCTCGATGGACCAAAGGCAGCCCTGTGGGAGTGCTGGCCTGGGATGTGACATGATGGTTATTTTTGTGAGACTCCCTCCAGCCATTTCTGAATAGTCTGCTCTGGCTCTCCACTGTTTTGTTTATCTATAAATGGCTTTTTATGCTGTTGCATAATAAAGAGAAAATATTTAATATTTTTTATAGATTTATCAAGAGAGAATTATCGAGAAACAATTGCAAGGGTCACAAGGAAATTGCTGCGTAAGTTCAACCGCTCCTCTCTCTAAAAACTATTGTGTTGTGCTTGTAAGTATAATTTTAGGTGAGAAACTTGTTTCATTTACTTAGCCTGTAATTCTTAAATTTGAGCTTTGTAGAAATTAAATTTGTTAATTTTGAAAGTTGTTTTCCTGTCTCATAATAAATTGTTTTTCATTCAATTGCAGGCTATATACTTGATAATTCAGAAGATGATACCAAGTCTTTATTTCTAATAATAAAGGTACATTTATAATTTGCAATACTTAAGACAAGATTACTTCTTTTGCAAAATAATCACTCCTTGTCATCTTGTTATTTCTACAGATCATTAGCGATGTTTTACAGTTCCAAGGATCTCACAAACATGAGTTTGATTCACGATGGAAAAGCTTTAATCTAGTGAAAAAATCCATGGAGAACAGGGTCAGTGGGTTTTCCTTTTTTTTGTAAAGCTTAGGTGAGGAATCAAAATAGTTCCAAACATTCAGAAAGACTTTTTTCTTACTTTGCTTGTTGTCCTAATCAGTTTTTGTAATTTTGAAATCTAGTTCCTTGATAAGAATACTGTTTTGCAGTGCTTCTGTACCTTCATATGAGAATCTTAGGAGTACATAGCTTAGCATTTCTGAATCGTGGTAGCCCTCAGTCTGCATACGTCCTTGGACCAGGCTGAGGTCTGGCATGTTGCTCCATCTGGTCCTGGTTAACGGAGGGATTTCTGTGACCAGAGCTTCCTTTTGCTTACAGAGTAGTAGGCAAATAAAAAAACGGAGGGGGGGTTGGATTCAAGGTTGTCTGCCAAGAAAAATTTCTACATGATGTTTGCCTGTTTCTAGAAGAAAACAAGTACATGGGGAATTCAGTCACTGGAAATTGCAAATATGAACATTGAAATCTAAACCCAAGTTTGTGTTTGTTTACAGCTTCAAGGAAAGAAACAGCATATCAGAGCTTTGTTGATCGACAGAGTTATGTTGCAGCATGAGGTAGTACTTCCACTTAAATCTTCACTAACTACTAGGAAAGCTGATTTCTTGTCATTTGGCAAAAGATGCCATAATCTTGCAATAGTGTTAAGCTTACGTGTGTGAAGTATAAAAACAATCTGTCCTTTTATTTGTGTTTTCTATGCCATTTAGTTGAGAACACTGACCATGGAAGGCTGTGAATATAAAACTTCCCACCAGGAGATGATCAGAGACCTTTTGTGTTTGTCCACAAGTTCATATGGTCAGGTGAGGAACAACCCCTTTTAAACTGAAATACATGGAGTTTTTTATTGATAACTTCAAATTACATTTGCAGGATCTTTTGCTTTTCAGTTTATTTTCATGGTCATATGAAATATTTACTGATTTCATTTGTGTTAGTGGCCAGTTTCAGCACAGTTTTTGCTTTAAGCCCCTTCTTTGTCAATTAAAGAATTTAATTGGGTGGGGAGACTGCCAACTTCAGTTACAAATATTAAATTTTTTTCAGAGACTTTAACTGTAGGCTTCTAAAAAGAATAATTTGATGGAAGAACATAGTGAAAGTATACTGGGTTTATATTTTTAGATGTGATGATATGATTCCTGACACTATTTGGAATGCTAAGTCTACTTTTGGAAGTGGCTATGATGGCATCCTGGCTCTTTAACATACCCAAAGCAAGTATGCCTGGAGTTGAATTGTGAACTCTTTGCCTGGTTGGAGCTCTGTGTATATAAATTGAGATCCAGGCAGAATGTCTACAGGCTCTTCAGAGTTCTGCTAACTGCATCTGTTACCTTTGAGCTGTTTGCTTTTCAAATGATCTTGAAAACACACTGACTGGTTTTGGCAACATGAAGAATTCTCTCCAACTGTGTAGCTGTTCTCAACTAAATTCTGATGTAAAGAAGTAGGCTTTTAAGAAAAGCTCTGAGCAGGGGTGAGGGGAAGCTATTTACAACCATTGACAAATGATTTTGTTTCTGTGCACAAATCCATTGTGTAAACTCTGTGCATAAGTAACTGAAATGGATAAGGGTGTGTCCTGGTTTTGGATGTTACTTTTGTATGGTATATTTTTACTTGAGAAGACTTTCTAGTGATGTGTCTCTTCCCACAGGTCAGAAGTAAAGCTCAGCAGGCGTTCTTCACAGCTCTGGGAACATACAATTTTTGTTGCAGAGATATCATTCCCTTGGTTTTGGAGTTCTTGCGTCCAGACCGGCAAGATGTCACTCAAAAGCAATTTAAAGTATTGTCTCATTAACTTTGTTTCGTGTTTGTCTTTGGAAAGCGTTTTTAAAGGAGAATTTTTAATGGTGGATATGGATTTGCTTGTTTATCAGTGTGACTCTGATGTTTTCATGGCATATAGTTTATGCATGACTAGTGTAAGGAGTTACTTGGATTAGATCCGTTCTCAAGAGAAATTTTGTGTTTGTCCATGTTACTCATTTCATTGTGTGTTCAGGTATTAGAAAAATGTATGTTAACACCTATTTTTTAATTATGAAGTGGAAATTAAGAAGCTATAGTCCAAGATGGTAAACTCAATAAGCAGTTCTGCCAGCTGTAGCAGTATAAGAAAATAGGATGAACTAGATGCAAAAGTTCATCGCTCAAAAAAGTTAGACTAAATCAGGTGGTTTTGGTTATGAAGAGGTGGATAATTCCTGGTGCTGCCAGGCCTGGAAATGGTGCTGACGCGGTGATGCCAGGATGCAATCTGTCCATCCAGGTGTTGGAGAGCATCATGCTGCCCTCCTCCTCCTCCTTTCCCTGTGCTCCCCTCCTTTCTCTGCACCCCCCTCAGTCTTCTGACCACGCGGGCACGTTGAACTCCTGTCGTATGGTCACAAAGCAGTTATGGCTTGTCCTGCTCCAGCTGCCAGATACCAGCTGTCAGCAAGTGACTACACTGTTGGCATATCTTATTAGTCCTTTTCTGAGTCACTGATTATTGGTTTTTTTCTGCTGTCCTTGTAACTTCCCTTTCTCCATCCCTGTTTCCTCCCAGATAAGTAACCCCTGCTGAATTACTTTTTCCTGATAGGTCCTAGTTTTGCTGCCATACCTGAATTTGGTATTTCTGACACTGCTCCCAGGCAGGCCTAGCCTGTATGATAGTACTGATGTTACCTAGGCACTGTTGTGCTTGTAAGAGTCTGTTCTCCAAAAGGTCCCTGAGACTTCCTTCCAATTGCCTGTGAAATCTGGCCATTTCTGACATAATTCCCACTTAGTCACCTACAAAATCCAGCCCCCCTTTGTTTCACTGTGTGTGACTCTGGTCAGCTTCTCACACAGTGACCTGTCACGTTGACCAGTTTGGTGTGTCCTGTGCAGTAGTCCCGATGCACATCCTCCTCAGTCAGCAGCACTTGGGGTCTGGGCTTAGTTAACAGCCAAATGATTTGCCTGCAGCCCAAACGTGAGTAAGTTGACAGAAGGGCCAAAGTCTGGAACTTGATCATTGAATAACCTCATTTATAATGGAGTTCAGAAATCAGTCAGCTGTTCTGTGGATAAATGAATTGGCAGGACTTGCAATCGCATTAAAAAGATTCTTTACCATGAAGTGGATTCTGTGAAAATCTTCAGTGTGTTGATAATGAGGCTGCATAGCTGAACGTTTATGGTACATTTGAATCTTAGGGTAATGGAAAGATTCATTTCTATGTGTGTGGGTGCATGCTTATGTGGATAGATACCACTTACATATGAACAATGCTTTACGTTTTTAAAACTGCCTCTTTCATTTTACAGGGTGCCTTATATTGTCTTCTTGGAAATCACAGTGGAGTGTGTTTGGCAAATCTTCATGACTGGGATTGTATTGCACAGACGTGGCCAGCAATTGTTTCTTCTGGGCTTAGCAAAGCCATGTCCTTGGAAAAACCATCCATAGTTAGACTCTTTGACGACCTAGCAGAAAAAATCCATAGGCAGTATGAAACAATTGGATTGGATTTTGCAGTAAGTGCCACGTTGCTTGGTGTTAATGTCTGGGAATCTGAGAGCATTTAGTTATATCAGTGCCTGAGACTCATGTAGACGACTTGAGTTAGTGTTCTGATGTTTGATTGGGTTGTGATGGCTGTTAGAGGAATGTAGACCTGTATTTTTGAGACTGAAGTAATAGAGCTGCCTGTTACATTATAGGAATTTGTAACTTACTGTTGACATCTAGGGAAGCCTGTTAGAGAAAGTAAACTTAAGTTGCCTTTCAGTGTTAATGAGTATGGGTCATAGAGATCAGTTGGGGAGATGTGTGTTGGTAGGACATGTTCATCAAATCAACATGGTCAGTGTTTGTGGTGTTGTCCCACTGTGCTCACAGCACTCGTTACACAACTGCCTCTTCCCTGATCATGGCATAAATGGCATGGTACTGAATTTTAAGAATAAGTGCCCATTAATAAAGCCTTTTATGCACAATTTTTCTGCTTGAATAAAATCCTAAAGTTTGTTTTTATCTTGAATTTAAAATAGAGTAAAACATGTATTTGGAGGAACAGTTCTGCTGTGTGAACACCAAATCTCTCTTGCCTAGTGTAGTACAGATTTGTTGATGTGGACAGGGAATACTGCACTCTTTATATCATTCAGAAGTCTCCTTGCTTTAAAACAGAAACAACCATACAGAAAAACTTGTAAGTGGCTGCTCAGTCCCAAATCTTTGCATTCTCTGTCAATAGGTTCCAGAGAAATGTGTTGAGATGGCTGTTTTGCTGCAAAAATCGGGACATCCAAGTTCAGACTTCACAGGTCTTTGTTCAGAAGAAATTCAGTTAGGGGTTCAGCGACAGAGAGAAAAGAACGCCGAGGCTCTGCGGTGAGTTAAACTGCCCTTCACACCAGCTCACACTGCTTAATACTCACTGTACAGTAAATGCAATCATCTGAAATGGCTGAACTCAGTCTTAAACTCAACAAATTCAGAATGCCCAAGAATGGTTGGGTTGTTTCCTCTCCCTGACTTGTCAGCCTCTTCCCTCTGTGCTCATATTTCCTTCTTTCCTCCCTCCTGCTCTCCCCTGTCCTCCCAGTTTGTGCTGTTTACTGTGCTGCTTTCACCTATCTTTTGTTGAACTTTTATTCTATTTTTAAATGGTTCTTTCAGTAGCATCTGCTTGATAATTCCTTCTTTTTTTTCCATCAGCAACTATGAAAATTTGGTCAACATGCTGCTGGACTGTGTGGAACAAAGAAATCTGTAAGTCTCCCATTTGGTGTGTGAGGAATTATTTAGGGGTGGACTGGAGGTGGCTACATGAATACATGTTGCTTGCTTCAAGCAGTGCAGTTAGTGTGGCCAGAATTGAATAATATTTTTTTTTCACCCCCAAAGCAGTTGTCCAAAAGCAGTTTGTCACTAGCAGTCTTGCATGAAAGGGATTGTAGCCAGCTCCTTGGAGAGCTCTGACAAAGGCATCAGCAGGGTTTCTGCAGCTCCTCGTGCATGTGCATAGGGATCCTCCTTGCTCTAACAGGGTGATCTAGACCGATACAGGGGAATCTGGCATTACTGTCTCCTAGGAAGAGAAGGGAATGAGTCTGGGGTTTATTTTCACTGGTGGCTTGGTTTGTTAATGTAAGGCATTAATCTAAGAGTTAAGCTTTATCATTAATTAGTTTGATCTGTTATTTTTTTTAGTATTTTTTTGTTCTGGGAACAAAAGGCTCTGGTTCTGTCTGCTTAATGCTGACATCTAAGTAGATTTTCATTGGTAGCATAACATTTGTGTTCAAAAACTTGAGAAGAATATCCCTGTAGGTTTGTATTTTAGCTAAAAATGCCAACATCAAAAAGGCACCATTAAGTGAATGTTTGATTGCACTTAAGTTCCCCAAATGCTGAAGGTTTCACTAAGTGGGAGCTTGTTAACTACAGCAGTGGCATAGAACATGACTTAAGTTAGTCCTGACATATTTACAGAACAGATACAATAATTTCTGTGCAAAAGCAGTACATGCAGTCGTGCTACTTATTGTCTATTTTGAATGTTGTTTTTTTTTTTTTTTTTAGCCCCTGGAAGTTCGAGCACATAAGCATTGGCTTTCTGTCTCTGCTCCTGAGGGATGATAGGATATTGCCTGTCCGTGCCATAAAATTTTTTGTGCAGTGTCTCAACCACGATGCAATTGTAGTTCGTAAGGTAAAAGCAACACAACTACATACTTGGGTTTAGCAGCTCACTGGGGTTCAGATCAGATGTTTGTGGTGTTTTGCTGTGATAAAGCACAAACAGAGGTGTACATCCCTCCTCACCCTTCCAGCCTTGCACGTGTACTAAACTTCCTCATCCAAGAGGATGGTCTTGGCAGTGCTGTAGTGGGGGTCTGTTTTTCCCATTTCCAACTCATTACTTGAAGGGAGCCATCTCTTTGTACCTCTCATCCTCTTTATTGCCTCAGTGACGCTTGAAGCTAATGGCCACCTCCTTTTATTCCTGGAAATAACTAGTGGGGAGACTTTTCTGGGCCATGAAAGTCACACTCAAGTCATGTCCTGTATCCACTGAAATGAGTGAGGTGACTTCTTTATGGGAGTTATCAGCCACTGGGGTGACCAAGTTCACTGTAATGTTCACTGGCTTTTTAGGGTGCTTGAGGCTTAAAATGTGCCTGTGATGGGATGATTAGACACATCCTTCTGGAGATAAGTGCATGGAATGGAAACATTAATGCCAATTTCTTTCAGGTGGCCATCTCTGCTGTGGCTGGGATTCTTAAGCAGCTGAAGAGAACACACAAGAAAGTGCCCATCTGCCCTTATGAAATAAGTAGGTTGTACCTAATATAAGAAATGTCTTACATAAAGCTAAAAATTTTTTAAACTGTATTTTTTCTGGTTAAATTAAACGTAGAATCACAAGCTTTTCATTTCTCTCTGGTTGTTAATGTCCTTAGCAAACAAGATAGATGATATAATTGGTCATTTTTCAGGTTTGTTGGGGAATTTTTGTAAGCAGTGTGCAAGTGTATATTGAGCTGTTCACTTACTTGAAGTGAGTTAAAACTTCAGAGGTGTGGTCATTCTCCTTGCCGAAAGCCTTATAATTTGTGAGAATGATTTGTATATCTCCTTTTATTTTTTTTGGTAAAAATTATTTCAGATGGCACGTTTATATAGATTACTGAAGGAATCTTCTGTTACTGTTAGTGTTATTTTTAATCTCCTAGGGCAAATCTCTGTACAGGTTTGATTGGGGTGAGTGAGGCATAAAAGCTTGTTCGAATCGTTTAATAGAAGCAAGTTGTAACATTTGCTGGGACTGTTAATGAGTAAGTTTGACAGAGTATAAATGTCTCCTTAACCAGGTGGAACCCCTAAGCCTTCCAGCACTCAGGCTGGTGACAGACCCGATAACCAGTGGCTGCACTATGACAGTCAGAGTTTACCAAAGACTAAGGAAGCCTGGGAGTCGTGTTGTTTCGTGGAGAAAACACACTGGGGGTATTACACCTGGCCTCAGTGAGTATCCTTAGGCATTGAGATACAATTGGGAGAGCCAGCAGAAAAGAAACTGTGGGAAATTAAATGTTTCTTTGGTTGGGTCTTTTTAATTGAAACAAAAAGATACAATTAATTTGTAGTTTTTGCTCATTGCTTGTTTTAGCACTTCTGGGCGGTTTCTGGGGAGTTATTTTTGAAGGTTTTTATTTATTTTCTACCTGTTTCTCTTTGGGTTTTGTGGGTGCTGTAGGCACATATTTCTCATGACTGTTTGACTGCTGGTTTTAAATTGAACTTAGTGTGTTAGGAAATCATACAGTTGTGAAATACACAGAATATTCTATCGTGAATAATTCTGTGCTTGCTGTAGCAAACCCTTTAGAATAACAGACTTCATTATTCTGTAGTAAATTTTCTTCTAAGATTTGCTCTTCAGCAGTTCATGACAAATTCTATAGACAATATAGAAAATAATTATAAACTTTATTTTACTTTGCAACATGTTAGTGTTTTGTGTTTGTTTTTCAATATTCAGAACAATGACAGTTTATGCTCCAGTGGAGCATCAACCAAAGCTTGGGCGAAGGAGAGATGAGCTGACAGAGGTGAGGGTTTCACTGTCTTTCAATTCTGGGGGCTTTTCTAATACTAATTCTTCTTTATTGTATTAATATTGTCTGCGGGTTATTGTGGACATTAAATACTCTTTCTCTTTTAAGATAAGTATTGCTTGGTGTTTATAGAGGGCTTTCACAAAACGTGTGCAAGCAGGTTTGCTTTGCTTGATTGCAAACCTGGATGGAGATGGAACACAACTGTGTGGTTTCTCGGCTCTGTGGATATCATCATGTTTTTAACAAGCAATAAGTGATAACTGTTTTAAACCTAGATCCCCACAAGACACTTATAATCATGTTATTCTACTTCATTTTCATAATTACTGTGTTAGCATAGAAGAAGAAATTATTACTTTAATGTCTTGCAGCTTCAAATCTTTATCAAAGTTTAGAACAAGATAATTAATGACAGTGGGAATAACTACTTTGTTAATTACATGGAATAACTACTTTGTAGGGGTTGTGCTAGTGGAACAAAAGACAATCCAAAGTCATTAATGAAAAGTCAGGAATCTTGCAAAACATTACCCAATATTCCAGATAAAATGAGGGGGGAAGATGGATGACTGAGGCTTGATGTTTGCCAAAAGTAGAAATAAAATCAGAATGGGACTCGGAAAGCTTGGGATATCACTGTGACAATCTAGCACTTGAAAGCTAATGCTTTTTTTTTTTTTCCTGTTACAGGCAGAACAGATTATATTTGATCACTTTTCTGATCCGAAGTTTGTTGAGCAGTTAATAAAATTTTTGTCTTTAGAAGACAGAAAAGGGAAAGACAAATTTAATCCTCGCAGATTTTGCCTCTTCAAGGTAACTAGAGTTCAATAACTGTATTGCTTCCGTTGTGTAGACAATTACCAAAGTGTGGAAAAGCCACACACCACTTAGCTTATACCTCACTGTTGCAGAATGTTGATTTTGAAAGGTATGCTGCTATGATTAATGCTATTAATTCTCGCTTCTGATGAACTATTTAGGGAAACACATTTACAGTTCTATAGAAGTATATAGGACGTGTATATAATTCTGTTAGAAAAGCAAAATAATTTCGCTTATTGCATATTTGAATTTTAAGCACTTAGATTGTTCTTACGAAGACAGTGGTTTAGATGGGCAATTACTTGAAGACACTTTCCCATCTTGTTTTACAGGGCCTTTTCAGAAACTTCGATGATGCCTTCTTGCCAGTTCTGCAGCCCCATTTAGAACAGCTTGTGGCAGACTCCCATGAAAGCACCCAAAGATGCGTAGCTGAGATTATAGCTGGCTTAATAAGAGGTTCTAAACACTGGACATTTGAGAAGGTGCTGAAGTAGTATTTGTCAGTGGTTCACGGAAGTTAAGGAATAAATTTGAATTATTAAACAAATTAAACGTATGAAGTTGGGTCTTCTAATGTGTCATCTGTGTCCAAGAGAGGACTGGAAAATGTTGTGACACTTGGTGCCTCATTGCTGAACTTGGAGCACTACTCCTAGCTTGGTTTGGTGCCTGTACAATACTAGGTGTTAGTAAAATGCTTCAAGATGAAAACTGTGAACAGTTAGCTGGTAGTGAGATAGCAAAGCTGACATGGTTGGTAATTTCCAATTGGAGTCAGTGCTGATGTCTGCCTTGGACTACTACATCTTTAATTAGTCTAGAACTAGCTGTCTAGATTATCCTTAAATGAATTTCTATGCTGAACAATAACTCCGGGACTATCAGTTTCATAAAAAAAATTAAAAAGCATTTGTAATACCAGGAGGGTGCGGAGTCCTTGGGGTATACCAGATTGCTGTCTTAGCAAAGGCAAAATATGTGCAGTCTCTGATAGAGTTGTACTTAAATCACCATGGAAATGGTGCATACATAGTGCACAACATTTCTAAACACCTTGTAAACAAAACTAAAAGGATTCCTGAAATCTTGGCTCTCATAGTATTTCTTACCTTTTACAAATACCTTACTACAGCTGCTTCAGAATCAGTATTGTTGTTCCATGATTTGAAAAGATGGAAGGATTTGGATTCAGAGATGTTAGATGGCCTTTTTGTCCCTAAATAGACAAATCTTGTCTCTTGCCTTTTTGCTGAGCAGGTGGAAAAACTTTGGAAGCTTCTCTGTCCATTGCTTCGAACAGCTTTATCCAACATTACAGTGGAGACGTACAACGACTGGGGCACGTGCATAGCCACCTCCTGTGTAAGTACCCCGTGGCTGTCTGGGGAGGCTGCACCCATATCGTCAAGTTTTACAGATTATATGTAAATAAGACCTTGATGAACAGAGGTATTTGGGTGTATTTTATCAGCTAAAACTGAGAACTGTACATACAGTATAAAAATCACATCCTGTTAAAATTTCATGGCTACTTTGGAAATTTTTTTTTTCTGCCCTTCACAGACAAATACAACTTTTTAGAAAGGAAATAAAGCCTTATTTTTCTTCCTAAGCGTTTTAGAAGAGCTGTGAAGTTTAGTGGGTAATGTTAATATGTATACTTGCTGTGTGTTTAACTTCTGTGGGAGTTTTTGAACTCAAATTAGACATTTATTCTTCCTTTAAAAACACGTAGCTTCATGCTGTGAAAACCTGAGTCTCAAGTTCTAACACACTAAAAGATTTTTATACTTTGTGGTGGACTGGGAGTTGTGGTGCCTGAGAAGCAGGGTGAATGATAGGCCATGACCATCTCGGATCAGTAATTCCTTGAAAGCACTCAAAAATTCGGCATCCTGTGTCAGCCCAAACCCTGCCCATGAGCAAAATTCAGATGTGATGATTTGTCTGTCAAAAATGAAGCTAAAATTTCTTCTTATCATTGTATTTACCAAATAATGAAAACTGCCTGTAGTTTCATTGAGTTTTCATCCTGCTGGGGTTAGTTGTAAAAAGATATTTAACTTTGTGCTTCCTTAATAGAATGAACCCAAGGGATGCTAAGAAAATCTCTGTCAAAACTTTTCTTGTTCATGCATTATTTACACTTTAACAATCGGGAGCTTGCTTATGTCTCTGATACCTGTTAATTTTCAGGAGAGCAGAGATCCTAGGAAACTGCACTGGTTATTTGAATTGCTCTTGGAATCTCCACTGAGTGGTGAAGGAGGATCATTTGTAGATGCATGGTAAGATTAATTTTAACTGTTTTATTGTGGCTGAATAAAGGAGGAGATAAAACATAGATAAAATGTATTCAGAGAGTCTTGTGCCAGCTGGCTTGTAGAAGCAGGGAACAAAAGCCCTGCTATCCAATTAGCTTTCCTTACACAATGGCAGTGCCTTACTATTTTTTTAATGTAATTAAATCTAGTTAACAGAATGTGAAGGATAAGAACTGGCATAGCAGCAGTACCGTTGTTTTAATTCTGTAATTTTTTTACCCATCTTACCATGCAACTCAGGCAAGGATGGTTCTATGCATTGACACACACAAAACATGGCAAGGCAAGGCGTGGAGGGGACTGGGGAAGGGAGGAACAATGTCATGTCACTAAAGACAAGCTGTTGTGATTCCTAGCCGACTTTATGTACTGCAAGGTGGCCTTGCACAGCAAGAATGGAGAGTTCCAGAGCTCCTGCACAGGCTGCTGAAGTACCTGGAACCGAAACTCACGCAGGTTTACAAAAACGTCCGAGAGAGAATAGGAAGGTCAGTGCTCTCTTCTGTGCTTCTGGGGATTTTTTTTCTCTCATTTTATTTGGATAGTATCTAAATAACTACACTGAAGTGGTGACTGCTTATTTCTGTGCATTACTACTAGTAATAGAAAGTAAATAAATTAACAGACTTGCTTCAGAAACTTCAGGTGACTGTTCTATTTTTGTCTTTTATTGTATATGGCCTGTTAATGTTTATCTCTAAAGCTCTTGAAAAAAAACCCCAAACAAACAACTGCATCCCTCAAAAAGAGCCCACATAAAAAAAAAATACGCACACAACAACCCAAATGCACTGTGTCTAAGTCCTAGTAAGCCATAAATATACAGGGAATCCTTTAGAAGGCAGTTGAGTGACTTAAAACCTAGTTGCAGACCTGCTCAGAGAACGGGGGGTTGTAGCTGACTGATTGTCTAACCCTGCCTGCTTCAAATGGCTGCAAAGAGGGTATGTGAAAGACAGTTGTTTTTAAATAACTTTGAAGTGAAGATAAGAGTCAATTTTCTGTAAGTGTTAAATTTCTAAGTTCAACAAATGGGTCTCGGGTCACTTCTAGCCATGTTTTCTAAACAGGAGGCATGCTTACCTGTCTGTTCTTGATTTCTTTGCCTTTTTTTTAGTGTTTTGACCTACATATTCATGATAGATGTTTCCTTGCCAAATACTGCTGCAACGAAATCTCCTCGTGTCCATGAGTTTACTACCCGGATACTTGAACATCTTAAACCCCTCATGGAAGCAGATGAAGAAATTCAGAATCACGTTATGGAAGAGAATGGAGTTGGTGAACAAGATGAGCGAACTCAGGGCATTAAACTCTTGAAAACTAGTGAGTTACTTAATGAGGTTCAGACATGGGGGGTGTTTTAGGACATAGTGATTGAGGTCTGCAAATCACACAGTTGCCCAACACAGTTTCTCCTCAGACTGGTGCTGCAGCAAGCTATTTGCTATGTCAGGGTCAAGGCTTATCAAGTCACCTTTCCAGGGTCAGCTGGAACTCACAGTATAGATCCACTCTAAAGTGTGAAAATCTCACAGGCCAGCCTTGCAATAAATTCAGTCTGTAACTTGTTTGGGGATTATTACTGGTTTTGTCTTAATCAGTAATCATTTCTTTTTACACAAAACAGTTCTGAAGTGGTTGATGGCAAGTGCAGGACGGTCCTTCTCTACAGCTGTCACAGAGCAACTCGAGCTTTTACCCTTATTTTTCAAGGTATATGCTTTAATTACTCCTCTATTAGTCGTGGTTGATTAAAAAGGGATTTTATATATAAACCGAAGTTACAAGGGACTTTGCCACTGTTGGTTTTCTTTTATTTATATAATAAAAAACATGCATACTGAAGAAGCCCCACTTTTTTTTCTTTTTATGCTTATATATGTTCACAGCTGGTAATCCAGCCTGTTCAATGGTTTCCTGATGATAACGATGTGTAGATGAATGCCCTGTACGTGTCTAACTTGGGGGGAAGAAGGGTTTATTTAAAAAATCAGAGCATGCTGTTTCCATTCTGGTACTTAGTTTTAGTTGTTTTCTTTCGTTACATGATTACACAATTATTTCTAAATGGTGGTATTTGTTTTTCCTGGCACCTCTGCCCCTTGTATTCTTTAATGAATTTGGGTTATTCAGTGCTACATATCTGAAATAATACATATGTGCATGCTCCAGAGCATATGTCAGTCTGTATCTAAACGTCAGTCAGTCAGCCAATAATGATGTCACCACAAAATAAAGGTTTACGTATGTGAAAGTGAACTTGAAATACTGATAAAGCATTTCCTCAGTTTTGCACCTACATCTAAAATACTAAAATAACTGGGTTTGATTCCAAAAGAATTGCAGTGGGGAGCCAGAGTCTTAACAGCCCCCATTTAATCCTCCTTAGGAGCTTCAGGCTAGGCGTGCTGATGAGATGAGCATTATATGGTGCAAGGAACAAGGATCTCTGCATTCCATTACTTGTTTTCAACAGCTTCTGGCTGAGAATATTTCAACATTATGTTGATTGTTTTTCCTAGTTAACTTAATCTTTCAGGATTACATGGATTGTATTTTTCCTAGACAACTGTCCTTTCTTGAGATAAAACTTTCTTTCAGGGTTTTGCTGTTAGCAATGCTTACTTACTAACACTAGCTTTTTTTTTCCCCCTCTTGTTCTATAGATTGCACCAGTAGAAAATGACAATAGCTATGATGAGCTCAAAAGAGATGCTAAGATGTGTTTGTCACTAATGTCTCAGGGTTTGCTGTATCCTCAGCAAGTGCCTTTGGTACTTCAGGTGCTAAAACAAGTGAGTATGCTCTAAATAGCTTGAAGCTTCTCATTAGCTGATGCACTCTGTGGTGGTTTATTTCTTTAAAGATTATACAATTGTTGTGATTTGAAGAGAATCAAATAGTGATTTTCTTACAGGTGAAAGGAAAAAATTTATTAGAAGTTACTTATATGTTCTTAGAAACAGTCAGTGTATTTTGTTTCCTAATTCCAAACATTTAACCAATTTGCATTTTGATAAGAAATTGAATAGTACTTTAATAAAATAAAACTTGGTTCAGTAGTGGGTCAGCTGAAGCCAGACATGTCTCCTGAGCACTTCAACGCCCTGTTTCAAGAGGAGTCACTATATCAGGAACTGCCCTGCAGTCACGGCCGGTCTGTAGCGTTACAGTGTGGTTAGCAACTGGTACTGCTTTTGAAAGGACAGCACAATGAAAACAGATTGTTGGTTTGAAGGGTCCATTCTGCATGCATTTGGTCGTTGTAGCAATGATTTTTTTTTTTGTATCCAGTCGTTCAAGGCTGATGTGCAGTAGTAAGAGTGCCTGTGGCAGCAGGCTGGTGTGAGCTGAGCAGGCAGCCGCGGTAGGAGCTGCACTGCTGCGCTCCAGGCTGCTGCCGTGCCGGAGGGTCCCATCACTGGGACTGCCAGAAGCACTGCAGATAAAAGTAGAGAAACCTGAAGACACTTGACTTTCCAAATCCATTGTATACCATATATATACTCGAGCAGAGGGGAATTGCTGGTTTGTTTACATCTGCGTTGTGACTGATCTTGGGAATGAATCCAAGGGCGGAACTTGCCTGCTTTGTCCTTTGCAGCGTTAGGTAGCTGGTAAATAACAGTCTGCTTTGGAAGTGAAGCCTGGAATAAATTACTGCTTAAATAATAATTACGTGCTTTGGAAATTAAAGAGTGTATGAAACAAACTTCTATATAACGGAAGTCATTTGCAACTGTCCTCGAAAGCTTTTTCTACCTGTTGCTGTTAGCTTTACACCAGGTAGCTGCCTTCTTTCACATTCTTGCTTTCTCATACTTTTTTATTTATACTTGTAGACAGCAAGAAGCAATTCTTGGCACGCTAGATATACCATATTAACCTACCTCCAGACCATGGTGTTCTACAATCTCTTTATCTTTCTCAACAATGAAGAAGCAGTCAATGACATTCGATGGCTGGTTATAAAACTCCTGGAAGATGAGCAGCTTGAGGCAAGTAATTAATACCTCTTCTGAAATGCCTTCCTTCACATGACTGGTTTCTTGCCCTTATCAAGTTACACCAAAAACCTACCGGTTGTAAAATAACACAGCAAGTATTTCTAGCTTAGCAGTCGTCCTATTCTGAAAATATAATAAGCTTTATAGGATTTATTTCTTTTATACTCCATTTTTTCTTTGAATATTTCTGTCCAGCAAAACGCCGTTTCTCTTAGTGATTTTTAAAAGTTCCGTTTTTCTTATTTCTTCAAGAGAATGGAACATTGCTTAGTTTCATTCTCAGTTTAAGTACAGCTGAAATAGGGGTACTATCATTTTAATATAAGTATTTGCAGGGATGTTGGTAGCAAATCCATCTTCCAACAAGGTAAAATGCCTTCCTGTGTGAAAACTGTAAAACCACTGTTTATTACTGCATAGGTCTGGTACTCATTTATACAGATCAGCTTATTATTGATAAAAATATGTCTTTTAATACATCCAGCTCACTAAGGAAGTATTTCTTTAGCTATAAGTAGATTTTCCTCAGCTTTGTGAAAGATGCATGCATAATAGGACAGAATTTGTCTAGCAGATGCTGCTACTGATGGTGTAGACGATTCAACAAGATAATAGTTCGTAGGCTTACTTGTCAGTGACAAGTTGGTGTGCATCTCCTGAGCTAGTGGTACTTCAGTAGATGCAAATGGAAGGAGATAAAATGCAAAGTTTTGTCTGTGGTACGTGCAAACGGTTGAAGATCAGTGTGTAAATGCACAGTATGCTCTTCCAAGTGCTGTCAGGATCATAAGCTTGTTCTCAGGGAAAAAAAAAAAGTGCCTGATGTGAGTCATTGAGTCTTGTTTGTCAGGCTCCCAAAAGCTGGGGAAAAGCAGAAAATAACTTCGCTCTGTATCACTGAATCACAGAACTGAAGGCTTGTATTAAATGATGTCAATTTAAGTATGTTTGATCATGTTCAAGCGCAGTGGAGGATCTTTAGTGTTAACCTCCAGTCTGTCCCACTTCCCCTGCACCATTTTCACACTTTTGTGGTGCTGTTGGCAAATATCAGTGAATTCCCTCTTTTGGGTGCTTGGGTGCTGCTTTCTAGAAGCAAGAGAGGATTCTGAAGTGTGATACCCTTCTGCCAAAACCAAGATCCGGGTTTAGATCTCCCTGAAGCTGCATGACAAACAGTAGTTACACCTGAAATGTGAACCTTGCTTTTGTGAACAGTGAGTTGGAAGTAATTTGAATGTAGAAATTAAAATATCTGGCTTAAAGGTTTGGCATTACAATCTTTCTAAGTGCCTGTATGTACTACTCAAAGACGTAACTACTTGCCCAGCCCTGCCAATTTCCATTTGAGATGAGGGCTCTCATGTCTTGATGTCGCTATTCGGTACCATGAGCTAGAAAGCAACAGCTTGCAATCTGAGTTAAGTTGTTTCCTGCACCACGCAGAACACTTCACAATCTCACAGATATCTGAAAAATACCTTTTATTCACTGTAATACAATTCAGTTGTTATAAATGCACAAAAGGATTCCTCTGTGCTACAGAGATGCAAATCAAAAAAGCTTATCTGTGTTCATAACCACTTATGATCATGCTGTTACCATGGCAGCTTTCACTTGTCTTTGAGAAGTAATCTTGTTCTTTCTGGATAGCCAGTGTGATAGCCAGCGGTATCTTGCACCATAATTCCTCTGTAGTTTTTTAATCCTGGATTTTTAAGGTGAGAATCCCTAGCTTTAACTAGTATTTGGTGTCTTTACCCTCTAGAGCTGAGGTTTCGGTTCTTGGATTTAAAGATCCTTTTTATCTTATTTGGATACAAAGATGCCAGACCTAACGATCCAGTCCATCTTGTTCTTTGGTTAAATACATGGTTGGCACTTGTAATACTGCTGGAATTACTGCTCTCAAACTTTCTGGTGATTTCATATTGTTTCCTAAAATCATTGCGACAGACCTCGGCAAGTGACAATGGCACATGACGGTGCTGGGTCTCGGGTAGTGACGTGACAAGGATAGCAAGTGAACGTGGGTCACAGCACACTCGGGCTTCTATTGAAGGCAAACTTCATGCATCCAACTTGCAGCACAGGAGTCTAGAATTGAAGAAACCTGTCCTTGAGTGGTATTGTGGGAAATGCTCCTTCTGAAGGTGATGGAGCACTCTCTGAGAGCTGATGTGACCCTGCAGCTGATGGGGCAAAAGTATACAGTCCTGGAAAATAATGTCTCTGTACAGCAGTGTAACCAGCAGTGAGCATCATGTCTAACTTGCACGTCGTAGGGGCAGTTGGAGAGAGCTGCAGGCATCATTAGAGTTAGGGAAAGCATGTTTTGCACTAAGTAATTCTCTTTACTCAGAAGTAGAGTGGAAATGACTGTATTCAATTCGGAGTTATGGTTCAAGTGGTGGATGCTTTCAAATTAACTAGAGGTTCTCACAGTTTTCTCAGGCATGATTTGATCTGGGAAGCTGTCTGGGTAGGTGCTTCATAGGTTTATATTTTTATAAATTGGTGTACTGAATACATAGCCCTTCTGTCTTGTTAAACTTTCCATATCACACTGCAGTATCACAGCAGTGGGAATGTTTTCTCTTGGTGTAAGTAACCCCTGCAAGTACTGCAGTTAGGTTTTGCTTGTGCTGTTGAGTGTCAGGGTTCTGATATCGTTAGTTTTGTAGACATGGGTCAGTTAATTCTGGTGGGGAAAAAAAACCCCAAACTCCATAGTTGGTGGGAAGAGTGTTCCTCTGCTGCTCCTCCGTAGTTGTTAGATTCTGTAAGTCCCCATGTGAGTGTGAGATGTGGACGTGCAGTGTCAGATGTGATGGGTGACTAGCTCGTTAAGGTCTGATTTTAAAGGCTTTGCTTAGAGGTGCTCCTTGCAGCAAAGTGTTCCTTGTAGTTAGATGATTAATTTAGAAATGAAAGCAGTTTTAATACAGTGGATAGTGATGTAAATGAGTGCAGTTCCCTTGGGAGCTTGCTCACTTCGTAGCCAAGCTTCTTCCTGTTCTGCGCCTTGCATTAGCACACCATGTTTCATTTAATAGCTTAGTTCTTAAGAGACTCACAAATCGCTGATAAACAGCGCTGGCAGACTTCCACTGCCTGCTTCTTTATGCTGCTAACAAAGTAGATCACGTTTGAATAATAGGTTATAGAAATTTAAATGGAATGAAGGGAAGTCTCAAGAGGTTATTGTTAACTTAGTGTTTAATTATTGCAGCACTTGCAGCTATACTTACTGCTTGGTGGAGGCTCAGAACATCATGTCCAAGGATATAATGTATTATAGTCTGCTGCACTGCAGTCAGAGCGTTGGTAGGTGTTTGTACTCCAGATAGACAAATGTTCTGTTTACAGTTGTGTGTAACAGTATGTACTTAGCAAATAACCTGCTGACTGCTGTCAGGGGTTCAACAGGTTGATTTGGTTTTCAGGTTTGTAAATGTTGGGAAGTTTCTGTCAGTCTGCAGTTAAGGAAAGTGGAAGTGAGTTTCGGAGGCACTCCAATTTAAATGCAGTCTTACAATCCTGTAACTTCAGGGGTTTGGGACGTTTGGGTAGATGAGGTAAATGAGTAGTACTGATGGGTTATACTTGCTTTTAAAAGCAAGTGACAGGGTCGTCTGTGCTTGTTATCCACTAACAAGGTGTTGTGGCTGTTTTAAAACGAATGGAAAGGGAGAGCTGTATTTTGAGTAGTTTTGGCAATTAGATGAAAACTTACTTGAGCCTTGTTCTTCAGGGCTTCTGTGTTACCGAAGAGAAGAATATTTTTCCAACCTGAATTGCTGTGTATATTCATGTAGTGAAAAGAACTGGCGCTCAGGACAAAAAATTGAAGAATGCTGGAGGGTTATACAACTGAAGTGTTGACCATAAACAGCTCAAGTTAGTTGTTCTTGTTTCTTAATCCAGCATCTGTTGTTTCAGAAAATTCTTGTGCTACGGGTAGAACAGGATCAGCTTTGTCTCATGAACATACTTTCTACCTTCTCCTGGAAGAGTTGTTCTGCTTTGGTCAACTCTAATGTCTCCATGTACATTGGAGGGGGAAAACTAAATGCTTTGGAATACAGTGGACTTGGTTTTCTTGGCAGAACTAATGTTAATTTAGAGGCTATTATGAGCTTTGTAAAGCAGGTTGATTATGTGGGGTGGTGCATCTTCTCATTCAAAGGCTGGTTTTAAACTTCTTGAAGCTTTTTTAGTCTATCAGATCTATGTCTTGCAATGCAGTTACATTACTTTCTTGGTTTGAGTAGTAGGTCACTGACAAATGACATGAAGGTAGTTCTGTATTACAATAGAACTATGTTTACTAGTTTGTAGAGAGCCATATAGTAAACTAGTCATAACTCATCATCTATGAGATGATGGAAAAATATTTTGAAGACTTACCTTGTGCAGAATTTGGTTACTTGTCCTGGCTGGATGCGCTTAAAAGGTTAGTAACAGCATAAATACCTGTTTGTTGCTGTGTGTGTTTGCTTAGTAATTGTGGTACGTGCTATCTCTGCTCGTAGGTGAGAGAAATGGCTGCTACCACGCTAAGTGGGCTGCTACAGTGCAATTTCCTCACGATGGATGGGCCCATGCAGACCCACTTTGAGCAGCTGTGCAAGATGAGGTTACCCAAGAAACGGAAGCGAGACCTGGGATCGGTGGTGGATACAATCCCTTCTGGTGGTAAGAGACGGCCTCAGAGGCCAAAACCAGGCATGGTGTTAGCAGGTTAGGAAGAAATAAGTCTTTTGTGCTCCACTTAAATGCTTGTTCTACAGGCACTGCAGACGGAATAGGATTTGTGCTGTGGTTAAGCAGTATTTAGAAAATAAACATACACCCGGAGAAACCTAAGGGCTGTTGCCCATGCAGATGTTTTTCCTTCCTAAACATTCATATTTCCTTCATAAACATTCATAAACCACCTGACAAAGCACTTGTTTTGATGTACCTTGTTCTCTGAGTACATAGTGCAGATCCTAATCCCTCTTAAGTGCTTGGAGAATTTCATTTACAGCGTAAATAATGTTCAAGAATATGCTACTACCAAAAAAAGCAAATGATCTTTTTTAGGATGTATTCCTACGTTAAACTAATTTACTAGTTTCCTAGAACTAACACTAAAGAGATGTCTCTACTGTGCACGGCTCACATGGTCAAGAATGCAGACAAGGAGGAATACCTGTTTCCTCAGCAAATAAACTTCCTTGGCTGCCCCAATGTAATTTGGACCTTACTCACCTTACTTTCTATTTGTTAGCAGTGTGGGGTTTTGTTCTGAAAACAAAAACACACAGAAAACCCCAAACAAACAAAACCAACAAACCAGAAATAAACATTAAAACACACACACAAAAACCACAACAAAAAAAAACCCAAACCCACCCTTAACTGATCTTGGTTCCAAGCTTGGGTTTCTGACCAAACAGTGCATCTAAGCCACGTTCACTTGCTCCAGGACTGGGATGCCCTACTGTCAGATAGCTTCAGTATTTGAGAGAACATTCTGACTGCAGGAACAGGGAACAGTGGAGATGTAGATCATGAGCTACTGCCTGAATAGAGAGTGATTCTTTGAGAAAAGGAAGCCCATTTGCTATGTTCATTAAGTGTACAGCAGTTGCAGAATAATTATTTTAGACGCTCTTCCTTTTGAAATGAAAGAATCAGAGACTGAGTCTACGATTCTGTGTGAGAAAGCAGAAGCACTTTGGAGATCCACACAATTGTGTGAATGTATTTGACTGCATGGTCTGTAGAACTATCTGGTTTTCTGTAGAATCTGGAGGTCGATCTCATGTGGCAGAGCTTTTTGGTTTATTTTTCAGTTCAGGGTGAGTCAACCCTAGTGTCAGTGTGTTACCATAATTACATCACCTCTGTTAGCTGTGTAAGCTCTCCCCAGTCATCCCCATCAGTTCAGAACAGCCTGATTTTCACTGAGGACCAGTTGTGAGTCTGCCCGTGTCAGGGAGCAGAGGCTGACACGAGGTGGTTGCCCGGTGCCCCGTGTAACCGGAGGCCCCTCATTGCAGACCTGGTGAAGCGCCACGCCGGTGTGCTGGGGCTCAGCGCCTGCATCCTCTCCAGTCCCTACGATGTACCCACCTGGATGCCACAGCTCCTGATGGATCTCAGCGCCCACCTCAACGACCCCCAGCCTATCGAGGTAACAAGAGCATTCTTCTATTCAATATAGCACATATCAGATATGCCTGACTCGTTCTTAGTTCCCCTTTCCTTTACCTATTAAGAAACTTAGTTTCTGCTGCTTGTTATTAAATGGTTCCAAATACGTTTTAAGTCATGGACTGCTTTTGAGCAATTTTTGTGGTAGTTATGTTCCTGCTTTCAAACATAAAGCATAAACTGAAGCTGCAATATAAATATAAAATAAGCTGCAAGAACCGTATCTATAATGAGGAAATAGTCTTTTTTTTTCATTGAAAAACGTCACTTTTGTGCATGCTATTCTAGGAGATAGCAACTTGAAACAAAAATCACTCTGAATATTTTAAAACAAGGTTTTATAAGCAGCCCTAGAAGCAAGTTACTTAGAACTCTTAAGATTTTTGTCCTGTCTATTGGGTTTTGTTGGCGGTGGCAGTTTTAGCCGGAGTGCTGAGCATGTGGCTGAACAATTCCTCAGATGGAACAAACCTGGCTACGGTGTGCTTTACTGAATCGAGAAACTGCAGCTTTCTTAATAATAATCGTTACTATTTTAATAACAGAAGGTACTTTGACTACTTTCTTCTGTGCACCTGATGTGGTTTGTCAGCTTTTTCTCGTGTTTTGAGACCCAGACCACTGGTTTGAAATACCCAAGGAGGAGGGGATAAGCATTCTACTTCGACTGTATAAGACTCGAGGCATTTTTTCAAACTCCAAATGGTGGATCAAAGATTTCTTTTTCTAAGACTGCTGGAGTCATGACATTGGTCAGAAGATTGACCAGAACTGTAAAAATGAAAATACTGTAGAACTGGGCTGAATGCCCCAGGGTCCTTCTAACCTTGGCACCTGCTCAAGCACTTAGCTCAGCTCAGCAGTTGTTTCTGTTGTATTTGATGTTTGTTTTGTGAGGGAGCTTAAACCCATAACTGATCCAGATCAATACTGACTCTCTCCTATGCAGATGACTGTGAAAAAAACGCTGTCCAATTTCCGGAGGACCCATCACGACAACTGGCAGGAGCATAAACAGCAGTTCACGGATGACCAGCTACTAGTGCTTACTGACCTCTTGGTTTCACCGTGCTATTATGCATAGATAGGTAAGGTGATTGGTTTTTACCTAAAATGACAGAAACATCTGTCTTGGGAAACCTGCTCTAGCGTGGAGCGTAGGGAGGAATCCCTCACAACAGGGAGAAGGGCTACAGCCAAATGCCAGCCCCTTGCAGCTCCCGTGGTCAGTTGGGGATCAGATTGATTTTGGTTAAATCTTGTCCATCTTTCTGTGTGTGTCCCTGTGTTACGCTCTTGTTTTGCTAAGACACTTACACTTGTTTTCTTGAATATTGATGTTCCTTTTCTCCGTTTCCTGCCAGTTGGCTGCCTTTTAAAAACCTGGCAGTTTCACTAAAGGCAAGGTACTGGCTGCTTTGTACTTCTGATGCCTCTGAGGACCGTAGCCTGCCACCCAGTCCAGTGTATCATCTACACTTCACGATGGGGAGCGGCTGCTTCCAAACTGTTTCCTCTTCACATTATGGCTTTGCTACCAGGTCTCTTCACACAGGCATGTCCCCAAAGAGTGAATCCATTCCTGGAGTTTCTCTTTGTTACGCTACGAGGTTCTGATCTCTATTGTCTTGTGATGTTTTGTGACAGTGTTCCAAGAGAAGTTTCAATTTATATTTTTGTTTTGTGGTAATAGCGTGAGGCAGTCATCTTGTTTGGAGTTCGTGTCTTGAATTCTTTCTTCTTTCTTTGCAGGTTTCTTAAGGGAAAATGAGGCTGTAGGAACCTTTCTGTGAAATAAAGGAAACTCAAAGAAATTTATCATGTAGAAAACTTTGTGTTGGAAATCCCGATGCCTAATCAAAACCACTTCTAAATACAAACATAAAGACCTGGTTCTATTAAAAAAGAATTTCCCCTCCCCAGGGAGCAGCTGTGGCAGCCTCACAGTCTCCTTGTCACTGCAGTTGCAGAGCCTGACCCTGAGCTGATGGCAAGACCCTTCTCCTTGGCCTGCATTAACATCAGTCCTGTTGCTGCTTTCCTGCACACGGTGACTTACACTGCACATTTCTGATCCTCTCTTCCTGACCCTGCTTCCCAGCTGTTTTCCAGCATCAAAGATATGCAGAACCAGAGTGCTGCAAACCAGAATATTCTCAGTGAAGCTCTCCAATTCTGTTGATGCAACCTCTTCCCTAGTCAGCATACAACACCAGGAACCTATCTTCCTCAGAGTTTTATTTTTCACTACTTGGATTTGAGTGCCCATCAGGTGACGGGCTCTGTATCATTCAGTTCACCTCAGGGCAGGATTGCCTTTTTGTATCTTCCTTGTCAAAATTGTAAATAGCTGATCTTCTCTGTGCAGTATAGATGATGGCAGGATGAAACACGGGGAGTGAAAGCTCTGGCTGCCTGGTCAGGTCGCCGTAGATAGGTTGACCGTGTGTGGAATAAGGATCTGATTATCTACGTATTTTTAAGGGTGAAAGACAATGGGTCTTTCCCCATGGTTAGAGCCCACAGATATGGAAGTCTGGACTATCAGGTGATGAGTGAATTCATGGAATGAAGTGTATGCACAGTGTGAAAAGGCACGGAATGGCTGACTTTTTAACGGCATATTCTCATTAAGATTGTCACTGTTTGAGCAGGCCTGTCTTGTTCAAACGTTGTGGAAGCTCTGTATTTTTTTGCCTGCGGCTTTGTTCAGAGACTGGTATCTATTGGCTATTTAACAACATGTTTAATATGTGTTACATAGTTGTAAAAGACTGTATAAATTGTAGAGGCATTGCATTGACAAAACATTGTACAGTTTGCAACCTTTTACATAACACCATTGTGAGATTAATTTGTAAAGATTCATACTTAGATGTTAATACGGTAGTGGTTCTGGCTTTTGTATCAAATCAAATGCCATTATTAGTTTTTTAAATTATTTTCTTTAACAATATCTCTTCACGTCTGAAAGGCAGAGGTTTTGTTTTGGTTTTCTTGTATCTCATTATTACTATGTCTCATTCAGATTTTAATGCAACACTCGTGGCCATCTCTAAAAGCTGACATCACATATTCCGGTGTGGTAAGTTCATAGAACGTGAGGTACACTGAAATAATTTATCAGCTGGTGTGTATTTCAACTTCCACGCAGCCCCCGGGGAGCACTGATACATTTTGAGTGACCTAGCTGCTGAGTGTGTGACTCATTCCAAACTTCAAAGCACAGCAGCGTTCCTGGTGCAGTATTTAATGAGTGTCAGCACACAGATGTAACCACTGTATAGCGTAGTGCCAAAATTATGATTTCGATTGTGTACGTAGTTTAAGACCCAATAAATGGACTGTTTGTAACATCTGCATTTTCTTGTACTTCTAAAGTGGAATTTGGAGGCTACAGTTTAAGATTGTTGACTGTGGTTTTCAGTTTTTGCTGTGAGGTGTCTGTTTATTGTGGAATTTGGCAGTGAGTTAAGGCAACATTAAGGATTAATTAAAGATCTAGTTTTAATGGTGGGAAAACTATCTTCTATATTTACGTAAAAAAATATCTTGTACCTGGTGAGGCTTGCCAAAGATGTTATTGACTTCTGAGAAATACACTTAAAATTGGAGAAACTAGCTTGAAGTGGATGAGGTTTTGCTGATAGGATGAAGAAAACTTTAATGGAAAGTCTTTGCTGCAGAGCATCCCCTTTAAAGTTCATGTTGGCGGGTTAACTGATGTGGCAGATCCTGTGTGCTGTGTTGCTTACACTGAGGGCACCTGACTGTAGGATCCAGCTATGTTGCTTTTTACTGTAGTTCAGAGTTTCTTTTCTTATGTATCTACAGCCGAAGTGTAGTGGGAAGTGGTTGCAGTGTTGAGGATCCAGTGCTCTACAGAGAATCCTTCAGTCGCCAGAGCTACGATGGCACATGAGTAGGTGCTATTAATTCACAATAACGGTTTGTACATCAGCAATACACGACTTGATCCAAACAGATCACCCAGAAAATGAGTACCTGTTCAAAGTAGAGGTCTACAACATAAGATACACCTGTAGTAGTGTGAACAGCCTTGTGCTAATTGACTTGTTGGGGATGAAAGATGATTATTCTCCTATTCTGAGAATGTAGGAACAATTTCCAGTTCTTCATCAAATACCACAGCTCCATTGTGGTAGGGAGGCTCTGCAGAGAGACCTGGCCAGGCTGGAACGATGGGCTGAGGCCAACTGTAGGAGTTTCACTAAGGCCAAATGCCGGGGGCTGCCCTTGGGCCACAACAACCCCCAGCAGCACCACAGGCTTGGGGAGGAGTGGCTGGAGAGCTGCCAGTCAGAGAGGG
>ML997668.1:0-18455 GCA_010365825.1 Otus sunia | reverse complement strand
CGGGCGGCGGCCCCGGGGAGCTGCGGGAGGGCGCCCACGCCGCCACCCTGGCGGCCTGCGCCTCGCTGCTGGCCCTCGTCTTCTGCATGGGCTCCTACGGCAACCTCATCGTCCTGCTGTCCTTCTTCGACCCGGCCCTCAGGAAATTCAGGACCGACTTCGACTTCATGATCCTCAACCTCTCCTTCTGCGACCTCTTCATCTGCGGGGTGGCCGCCCCCATGTTCGCCTTCGTCCTTTTCTTCGACTCGGCCCGAGGCGTCCCGGGCGCCTTCTGCTTCGCCTTCCACCTCACCAGCTCCGGCTTCATCATCATGTCTCTCAAGACGGTGGCGGTGATTGCGCTGCACCGCCTGCGCATGGTGCTGGGCAAGCAGCCGCGCCGCGCCGCCTCCTTCCCCTGCACCCTGCTCCTCACCCTGCTGCTCTGGGCCACCAGCTTCACGCTGGCCACCCTGGCCACCCTGAGAGCCCACAGCTCCCGCCTCTGCCTGCCCATGGCCAGCTTCGCCGGCGGCCAGGGCAAGGTCATCCTCTACCTCTACCTCACCGACTTCATCTGCTGCGTGGCCGTGGTGTCCGTCTCCTACGTGATGATCGCCCAGGCGCTGCGGAGGAACGCCCGGGCGAGGAAGCGCCCGCAGCCCGTGGTGGGGCCCGGCGAGGCCGTGCCGAGCGCCGTGCCCGCCCTGTACCGCAACCAGAGCCTCGGCAAGCCCCCGCACCCCCCGCACCCCCAGCCACGCGGCGGCGGCCCCCTCGGGCTCCAGCTGGCGTCGGCCGTCAACCTCTCGGCGGCCAAGGACTCCCGGGCGGTGGTGACGTGCGTCGTCATTGTGCTCTCTGTCTTGGTTTGCTGCCTGCCCCTGGGCATCTCTTTGGTGCAGGACGTGCTGTCCAGCAGCGGCGGCTTTGTTCTCTACCAGTTTGAGCTGTGTGGGTTTACCCTCATTTTTTTCAAATCCGGATTAAATCCTTTTATCTATTCCCGTAACAGTGCCGGACTTCGGAGGCGAGTCCTGTGGTGCCTGCAGTATATAGCCCTCGTCTTTTTCTGCTGCAAGCAGAAGACGAGGCTTCGGGCCATGGGCAAAGGCAGCCTGGAAGTCAATAGGAACAAGTCATCCCACCACGAGACCAATTCAGCGTACATGCTGTCTCCAAAACCTCAGAAGAAGCTCGTGGACCAAGCCTGTGGTCCCAGCCACTCCAGGGACAGCGTGCTGAGTCCCAAGGCTTCTGTGGGGCACCAGCACTATGCCCAGAGCAGCTCCACCCCCATGAACACCCGAATCGAGCCCTATTACAGTATCTATAACAGCAGCCCCTCCCAGGAAGTGAGCACCCCAAACAGCTTGCAGCCCATCAACTCGACCTTCGGGTTCACCAAATCCTACATTGCCATGCACTATCACACCACCAACGACCTGGGGCGAGACTGCGACAGCGCGTCGACGAAGCAGATACCAGTGCCCTCAGTGTAACTTTAGGAAGGGTCCCGCTTGGGCTGAGCGGGGGTCCCCTTCTGTGCTTCTCTTCACGATGGTTCTAAATGATATGGTATTGCTGTACTGCTGCTAATTAAGAAAAATGCCACTGCTGTTAATGGACAACTATTTGCATTTAAAGTGGATACGAGGATATTGCCTCGTGACACCTGGGATTTCTGCGGCCAGTCAAAAAGGGCAGTGTTGTAGGTTTGTGTTTAGAGTTGTTACATGAGGGTGGTTTTGTTACTAAATTTTACGGTTGGACAAGTTAAAAAATAATTAAGCGGTACAAGATTGTGTACATCACGAGGGAGAAGATCTCAGAGAACAGCCTGAGGTTGCGCCACAAGTATTACCTGTGAAATTGCATATTTGCCGAGTTTTCAGGAAGCAAGAACTGGGAGGATGTTTGGTATTGTGATAACTTGAGGTTGAATTCTTCCTGTTGCAGAGGGTTGAAAGAATCAGTGGTATTTTGTTGTAGCAAGTGTCACTAAAAAGTCTTTCAGTTCAGCAGATGAAATCCTGGTTTCACTGAGGTAAATGGCAAAATTTCGGTGAACTTCAGCTAAAATTTAGGATTTAATTCTCGGCTTCCTGAAGCAGGACAAGGCACCTTACAAACAGTGTTATGTTGTGACACTATAATAAACCTCTGAAATAATATTCACTCTGCATTTGTTTTAAGGATCAGGGGTGCTACGTATCCCAAAATAATCTATTTGGAAAAGCATTTTACATCTGATAGAAATAACTGTGCAATACCCAATTATAACTTTTACTTGAGGCTAAAGGTGAATCTTGCAATATTATAGTACTGGTACTCTGTTAGTAATGCAGTCACCTCTGGAATTTTTTAATTCGTCAACTGTTACACAAAGAGTAGTGGTGGTGGTTGCTTTTTTGTCTATGACAGGAATTACTGGGATTTGGTTGTGATATTCCTGACAGGTAGGACTGACAGCTATTAACATTTTTAAAAACAGAATGGCCACATAACAAGATGACTATGAGTTTTTGAGGTTCTCTTAAGTCCAGCATCAGCTTGATTTAAGGATTAATAGTTGACTGACAAACTTTATCTGTTGGTCTACACAGTGAGCAAATAACAGAAGTTAAATATTTTTTGATAAATCCTGCCAGTGGCATTGTGTCATGTATTGTGGGAAATCCTGATGGAGTGGAATGATTCAGAGGCATTTGAACTCCAGACAATTATTGCTTTAACTGGCCAGATCTTCTCAAAACCAGCAATCACCTTTCGACTTCTCTGGACTTCAGCACAGCCATAGTATTTCTGAAATAATTGTGCCACAGACCTCTGCTCCTCATTATGGGAAAACACCACATCTTGAGCAAAATGACAGTCACAGGAGGATGATTTGTTATTTTGGAAACAAAAGACATTCACATCACTGCCGTGTGTGAGGGGTTGTGTGTTTAGGCTATTTGTTAACTAAACTATTTTCAAGACTTTCCAGGAAGACTACTACATTATGAACACTGTTCTTTTGTTTAACAATCTGAATTTTAATTAATTTTGAATAATTCAAGACAGGTTTCTTGCAATAAAATGGATGTGAACAACTTTCTCATACAAATGTAAAATCGAAGGTATTTCCGTAAGTCTTTTCCCTCTGCCCAGATATTTTTCTCTACAAACAAATAACATGGTTATTTCTAAAATAACTCTAAAAGATGAATAAAACAATCTGTATGGTTGGTGTTTTCTGTCTTTGCATTTCTCGTCAGTACAAAGCATACTAATTTGGGGGGAAAAAATCTGTGGGATCCTGTCATTTTGTCTCAAACTGTGTTTTTCTTAGCAGCAGTTACTGCTTCGGACTGCAAGGGGTGTCCAGCAGGACCCTGAAAGTGGCTGCAAGATGGGGCCGTGCGTCTGCTTTAAGGGAGATGAGGACGGGCGGTAAGAGGGGCCTGAAGGTGAGGCAGTTCTGGGGTTTGCTGTGTCTGGGTACGGCTCCTGTAGTGCTGCTGGTTTGGCCCACCTGCACTTCAGCCCAGACAGAAGATTAAATCCCTCATGCCTTACTCATAACTTGAGTATTTGTGTTGGGTGAAGCGGGAGGGGTGCAGGAAGGATGGATGGGAGGAGGCTGGATGGCTCTGACGGGGTAAATGAAGACAAAAGAACTGGAGTCCCTTTAAAGCCCGTTGTAATACTGCTCTGCTGCTCACTCGTGGTGCTGGTTGTATTCTTAATGTAACTGATGTGGTCACAGTGTCAGATAGGGAAGTGCAAGGCCTTTCAATCTGCACTGGGAACAAAATCTGACTGGTCAGTTGTACTAAATAACTGGCTTGGGGGAGGTTTATGGATGTAGTAAGTAGCGATAGGATTTTTAAAACGTGTAGGTATAATTTCTTTGAAGTGAACCACAGCCTTAAGTAATCCATTATCATACGATACAATAGTTGTTTTAGACTCTTCTGCAGCATAACTTCTTTCCTTCAGCCCCCTTTTTCTATCAGCCCTGTTCTGCTGAGTACGGAACCAGTGAAGCGTGACTTGGAGGTTAAAATGCATCCATCTCACGGAGAGGGGAAGCAACAGAGTGCTGGACAAAGGAGGTGGAAAACACCTGTGAAGAGGAGACGGGAAAGAGAGTAAGTGATAAAAGTACCTGTCGTGGTTTAAACCTGGCTGGCAGCCAGGTGTTGGGGGGCTGAATTGGAGGGGTAAAGGTAAGGAGACTTGTAGGTTGAGATAAAAACACATTAATAATTGAAGTAAAATAGACTAAGAATAATGATAATAGTAGAAAATAGAAGGGGTACCACACAATGCAGTTGCTCACCCCCCACACCCAGCAGCGATCCCGGAGGAGGGAAGGTCCTGATAGCTCCGTCCCACAAGTGGGAGCCCCACGGCCCCCCCAGCCAGGGCAGGGCAGGAGGAGGAACCTTCCAGGGGCCGGTGGGGGCCAGTGCTCTGGCCGTGCCCCCCCGGCCTCTCCTGCGCCGCACAGCAGCAGGGCACGGCGAGGCAGCACGCCCTTGGTGTAGGGAGACGGGAAGAGCAGCAACTCCAAGGCTCGAGAAGGGCTGAGGTTTCCTCACTGCCTCTGCGTAAGGCTGCGGACCTGTTCAGGTAAAACGAGGAAGGTGTAATTCCACCTGGGCAATACAAGTGCCAGGAGCCTGACAGTTAATGCCAACGCACTTGGATGATCTATAAAATTTTATACTCGAGGAATTAAAGCGCACTCTGATTTCTGGGGTTAGGATGAACCTATCCGCGTGGAAGATGTTATCAATGGTTTGTTTTCAGGGTGCCTGTCAGCTTCGAAGTTGCTGGTGTTGGCCAGTGTCACAGTATTTGGCCCGAGGACTGGTTATGCTTTATTATTGAAAATCTGCATTGGTGGTGGTCGGTGAACTAGTAACAGATGCACCAGGGTATCTGGCAAAATAAGGAGCGGCCTCAAAGAAAGCATAAAGAAGCTTATTGCCAAACCAGCTGATGAATGACTTGGGGCTGATCTCGCTAACAAGTGAATTATGGTTCTCTACATGATCAAAAATAGTTGAAAGATTTTATAATCCATAGTCTTTTGAAGCCATAGCACTTTGTGGTCATAAAAGCTGACTTTTCAGCTGGGGGTCTGTAGTGTTGTATTTTTTTATCCTTTATATGTAAAACCTAAAATCTGTGAATGGCAAATAGTTTTAAACAAGATCTACACAACCTCAAAAAGTTGCTCAAGAGTGTTCAACAGTTGGGCACCGCCTCAGAACTTCTCAGACTAGAGGTTAGAGAGATTTCTGTAAGGTGTTACACGGTTTTTTTAAGTCGTAGAGCTGATCTGCCTGTGGTGAGGCTTCAGCAAGCTGGGGAGGGCAGCAGGCGAGAACTGGACAGCTGATAGCTGAGAAGGATCAGTGCCTAATGATCTTCTGCCATCTTGTGGTATTTTATGGTATGCATGGCTTAGGTATGTAGTTTATCACTTGTTGGGAAGCTGTGAAAATAATCTCCTGTGTAATCCTCAGTACCCCTCCAGCTGCAGCACAGGGATAGCAAGTGAAGGGTCTCAGAAGGCCGAGGGTTGTGCTCACCCACCCCGTTACCTCTTCCCTTCTTCCAGGAGGCAGCGAGGCAGAGGCGAGGCGAGGTGGTGGTGGTGGAGGCAGAAGGCAGGCGGGGTAATAGATGACAATAATAGAACCCTCTTGCAGGGCTTACGGTGCAGTCCTGGGGAGGTTTTTTAGGTTGGCCTTCTGTCTGTTTTGAAGGGGGTGTCTTACATTTGTTTGGTAAAGTGTTTAAGAGGGGTGTGTTTGCACTGGTGCCGCAGGCGGGGGGAGGGTTACAGAAATGGTCCTGCTGGTGAGCGCTGGCAAGCAATTCTGCTGGTGCTGCGCAGAGCAGGAGACAAGTCCCTGCTCCCTGTCAGCAGTCAGCGGGCTGGCAGGCGGCCAGCCAGTTACACAACAGGAAAATAACTCTGTTTTCTCAGCAGACGCAACTCCTCAGGCTGGTGGAGGAACGGTGGGTGTGCACACAGTACAGATCTCTCCGTGCATGGGGGTGCTAGAGGAGGGCAGGTCCTGCTCTGCTCCTCTTCATTTGCACCGGTGTAAAACTGGGGAGTTGGCACCGGGGGACAAAGGCAATTTCAAAGTGCTTCTGGGGTTTGTGAGCACTGGTTCTGTCCTGTGCTGCCACTGATGCTGATTGCCTGGATTTCAATAGCTCGCTGATTATTGTCAAGTTCAAGTACTGCGCTTCAAGGATATACCCAGTAGGTACCCTGAAGTTTCATCAGTATCAGCAAATTGACTGAAAACTGTCATTTATTATGTCCTAATAAATGCGGACAACAGGTCGTTGACAATTCCCATTGTAATGGGTTTATGTTTACTATTAGAAAAACGCTTTTGTTCACTACAGAGCCTGTCCCTGAACCTTGGTTCCAAGGCTCAGACGTGGTGCAGGGTGGGGTTTTGCCTTTTTACTAGAAAGCAGCAGAGGGAGGGTCAAAGCCATGTGCTGCTCCAGCTGGAGCTCTCCCTTTCAAGTACACTGCAGAAGGGTTGTCTTTGCTGATACCTCCTAACGCTTGTTCCATGTTACCTTCTGGTGTCAAATAGGTGTTAGTGTTATTCTGTCAGAGCAGAGCTAATTCATTTTCAGAGTATGGGTTTCAAACGTGCTGTCCCAGAGGCTGTACAGAGATGTTCTGCGTTCCTGTGGTGATCTGCTGGTAAGTCGCCTGGGTTTGCTCATCTGAGGAGCAAATCTGGATTGTGCTACGCTAAATGATTTGTACTCACCCGGGATTTATTTTCCGTCACAGTCTGTTGATTTCTCTTGAATGTCTAAATTGGATCAGCTGATTTTTATTTTTTTTTTTACTTTTTCAAATACAATTAATAAAACTATTAAGTGGCCCTGGGCGATGACAAGGGCTATGCAGAGGCAGCACTGAATTCATTTGGAAACGGGTCACGGTGATGGTGTCAGGTGAAACTGTCCTAAGTCTAAATAATAATATACAGAACTCCCTTGCTTACTCGTCAGAGATCTGTAATAATAGCATTTAAGTAAAGCTCACACCAGTTATTTAACAGTAGAGACTGACATGCTCAGCAGGCTCTTTTTTGATGGTTGGGTTGTATATGTTAATTTGTAGTTATAAAAGATTTTAAAGTGTGATCTTTTCCACCAGTTACTTAAACAAAATGCTGTAGCAGCGTGGGTTTGCAATTGCATCTCTCAGATGGCTGCATTAGGTAAATCTTTAAAACCACATAAGGCAGCTGTTACCTGTGTACCGTCATGGTTTCATTTTTCTTACATGTACACAGCGCGTGTTCCCTCCTTAAGCTGTCCTTGGAACTGAGAATCGGAACTACAGCCTCACCTGTGAGTGATATCACTTTGCACTGCAGTAATCTCAAAAACCAGTGAGGACGTGCACTGTGACTCAAGCTGTTCTTCCTTTCAGGTGACATCCACAGCATTTTAAAAAATGCTGGGAAGGGCTGAGGAAAATCAGGCACCCCGGATGAAAAGGCTGTTGATCAGTGCTCGGGTCGCAGCCCTTTGGGTGATGGATTCTTTTATCAGTAACGCTACAGACCCGCCAGTGACCTCTCCCGGGACCGATCCGCCACAACCCCCCATCGCAACACAGCAGCCTTGGCAGGAGGTAAACACAGAAATGCTTTTATTTGACCACAGATTTCCCCGGCACAACCTTGACATGTTCTTGTGCCTCATTCCATCTCATACACATCCTGAGCGGGTCGGTTCTCTGCTCTCACGAGTGGTTCATTGGTGGTTTTTAAGACAGCTGCGAGCTGATGCCAGAACATCTTCTGCTTGTGTTCCTCAGGGCTCCACTTCAAGTAGGTTTTCCTTTTCAGCAGTTTCCTGAGCTTGCTGAACTTCTGTGGCACGCTGTTGGGCGGGAGATCTTCCAGCACAATCATGATGAGGGAATCCTGATTCTCGTTTAGGACCCGGTGTTCAGCGAAATACAGTTCATACTGACACCAGCAGCTGTTTACAAAACTGGGAGAGAGAACAAAAAGGACTTTATGGCTGTTCTCTATGCAGTAAAAAATGTTACCGAGTACGGGATGCCCCGGTTTGAAATCCCTCTCGTGGTAACATATCTTGAATCCGTCGTTTTCCAGTTTTTTCAGTAGGTTCTCTTTGGTCCAGTTGGCATCTTGCTCGCTGTACGAAATGAAGGCATCGAAGGGCTTGTTTTCTGGCCTCTTCTCGTACTGCTTCCTCTTGGCCATGCACCAGTACCACCCCATTCTCACGTACCACAGCCCGTCGAAGCGCCAGCACAAGCCCGTCAGGGTCAGCACCAGCAGGACGGCGGCGCAGGCGGTGATGGCCATCTGGATGCCCAGGGAGCAGCGCAGGAGCGTCAGGTCGCTGCTCCCCACCAGCGAGCCCCTTCGGGCTGGCGGGAAGCTGCACCTCAGGTTTTCTTTGCCCATTATCTGCACGCGCGGGTCATGGATATAGACATTTGTGAACCAGTACAAGTCACAGTTACAAAAAAAATGTTTGCCTTGAGCGCTCAAAACACTCAGACTGGTTAACTGGCCAAAAGTGTCCTCCACTATGGTAGTAATGGCGTTGTCACTGATGTCTAACTCAACCAGAGAAGCTGGGAGCGAGCCACGCTGCAGGAAGGAGATCTTATTCCCTGACAAATTAAAATATTTCAGCATTGGGAGGGATTTCCCAAAGTGGTCAGGGAGTTCTGAAATGAGGTTGTGACTGCTGTCCAGGTTAGCGAGCGCAGGAAGGTGCCGGGCAGGTTCCAGTCTGGCGATGAGGTTACCAGAAACGTTAAGATACTCAAGTTTCTCTGGGACGTCAGTTAACATTTTCAACTTATTTTTGCTAATATCACATTTCGTTAAAGTCGATGGGAAATACTCAGGATGCAGAGCTGAAATTTTATTATTTTGGATATTAAATGTGGTTAAGTTGGAGAGAGATTTAAACCTAGGGGGTATTATTTTAATATCGCTGTTGCTGATGTCGAGATGCTGCAGGGAGGTAGGTAAGTCAGGAAGCACAGAAATCCAGTTGCTGCTGAGATCTAAAAATATTAATTCTTCCATTGTGCCAACAAACCACTCTGGCAGTTCTACAATAGAGCAGTTGGACATTTTCAGGTACTTCACTTTCTTGGGAAGGCTTTCGATGGGTGTCCCGGCCTGGTTTCTGACCAGTGAAATGGCATTAATACGTACAGTTCCAGGGGGAACCGTGGGAACTGCATCTGGGCGCACAGTGTATATGAAGTGATTTCCTTGAACGTACATGTGTTCTAAGTTAAACATTTTTTTAGCAAAATTTGGAGGTATTTGACTCACATTGGTGAAGGACAAGTCGATTACCTTGATGGTGGAAGGGAGACACAGCGTGTCCAAGCTGTTTATGGGATTGTTGCTAATATTTAGAAACACAAGCTTGCTGAATGGGAACTTACAGATCGCCTCAACGTCTAGAATGTTAATTGTTAATTTGTTGTAACTGGCATCAATGGACTGCACGTTTTTCATGGGCAAAAACAGGATGAACAGCGACAGAAGATCCATTTCCAGGTCACTGTGACTGATGTCAAGCTCCAAAGTATTGTCCAGCTGAACTTGGCAGAGATCTGGATCCAGTTTTAACGTCAGCTCTTCCTCAGAGAGTTGGCTGTGTGACAGGTTGAGTACCCCATTTATTGGTGCTGTGCAGAAATCAGGCCCCGATGTGGCTGTTGGAGACACAGTTAGGTTTTTCTCTGCTCTTCGAAGAAGATTCCCGGGACTTCGTCTGAGCCTCGAATTCAGGTTTTGCAGGACAGACAGACCTCCCGAACGTGGCAGCTCCTCGGCGGATGCAGAAGGCTCCAGAGCAGCCTCTGAGGATTTCTCAAAATACTCATAAAGCTGCACAGACCCTGAGGCTTTACTAGTGGGTAAGAGCTTCAGGTGGGGTGGAAGACCTGATACAAGAAGTTTCTTATCATTAAAGGATAAATTCACAGAAATAAGCCTGAGCAGGCTCTCAAATGCACCAGGTTCTATGTCCTTAATCCGATTGTAGGAAAGGTCTAAAACTTCCAGCACATCAAAACCTTCCAAATCGCTCCTGGTTACTTTTTCAATTATGTTATGTGAGAAATTGAGAGCTCTTGCTGTTTTTGGAGCTTGTGCTTCTGATAGAGAGGAGAGGTTTAAATAGGAGTAGTTATAAAATGGGGAGACATAGGCTGGAGTTCTCAGAGTTAGGAATCCATTTGCTCTGCTGAATAAGAAAGAAATGAGGTAGAAATGAAAGCTTCCAACAAGGATCCTCATCCTGGAGAAAAGAAATGTGAAATCCATCATTATAATATCCTCTATGTTAATGAATACCCTTTAAAAAAACCCCCATCGTGATTTATTGGCAAGTACAGAAATTGTTTCATTAGTTGTTGTATTAATCCCTTTTTGTCTACATAAGATACATCTTCATAATTATTTTCAAAAATGCAATGCTAAAAGGTGGTGTTGGAGAAAGATTGGAAGGAGAGTGTTACTCATTTCAGAACATTGTAGATAAAGTCTGAATGATGTTTTTTCTGTTTCTTGGTTGTTTTTTTTTTTTTTTTCCATCCCCCCAGGCAAGCAGTGTGCAGCCTTCACAATAGTGTTTCTCTGTTGCATAATCTGATACACGCTTCTGTAACCCTGTAACCGCTGTCTGCGACTCAGGTTTTACATCTTTTATCCTGGGTCACAGCAACCAGGTGAGTCTGACCCATCCAAAACCTGTTCAGCCACTGCAGTAGCGAATTGAAGCGTAACATGGCAGGCAGCTCCATGGAACTGTGTGACCACGTATCTTCTTGTGATCCCACCCCCTTGGTGGTTTGCTCTCCGCTAAGAATTGACCAGTGACCATTTGTTTAGCCTCACCTATCGGAGCAAGGAAAAGACTAAGTTTGCTTTGAAGTAGGATATCAGGGGCTTGTATGAGGCAGCCTGTGCCAGGAGAGGTCACTGCCCGGGCATTGTTCATCTTTGGAGGCTTCCCTTTGCCTGGTAGCATCACTGCCCGCTTCCTCTCCTGCCCCCAGGTCTCTCTGTTAGTACTTTCCTGAGACCCCTGACCCATGTCTTGTCTTCATTACCTTCAGGTGTGCAACTGGTGTTACCCGAGTCCCCTGTGCTGCCCGCCAGATGTGGACCGTCAAGAGAAGGGACCCCAAGGACATCCCAGCTCTGTTCCCTGGCCTCTCTGCTCCAGCAGACCCCACCAGAGCACCCTGCATTCTGCCCTCACGCCTCGCACCAAGCAGGAATACTCTGCAGCCAGGAGCCCCAGCCCACAGGGGTAAGCAAGCCCTCCTGGGCATCACAGAATCACACAATCATCTCGGTTGGAAAAGACCTTGAAGATGATCCAGTCCAACCATTAACCCAGCACTGANAGGAGGTCTCCCCTCAGCCTCCTCTTCTCCAGACTAAACCCCCCCAGTTCCCTCAGCCGCTCCCCATCAGACCTGGGCTCCAGACCCTGCACCAGCTCTGTTGTGCTGTTGACAGCATTGCAGATCAGAGGCTGGAAGACAGCTAACAGCTCCCTCCGGTGACCCCCCATCCCTCGTGCCCCCTTTACCTGCCCTCCTGGGTGCTGCTCCCCCGCTGGTACCTGCCGCTGCTGCCGCTGCCTTTTATAGCAGCGGGAGGGGAGCGGGGGGGGCCGGGACACCCCCGGGAGCAGCCCAGCCCCGCCGGGACAGGCGGCATCTCGCAGCCCTGCTCCCCTCGGGGCGGCTGGCGGGGGCGGCTGCAGCCAGAGATGCTTCTGCCCGGAGCAGTCGGTGAGGATTTCCCCATCGCGCTGATGCCAGCAGCTGCTCAGCCTCTTGCTGAGGAGAAAATCAAGAGTGGAAGTTGCTCGCTGTCACCCTGAGACGCTGCGAGGGGTGCTGGCTTGGTTCCCACCCTGGGCTTGCCGGGGAGGTGTGGGGTCGGGCTCACCTGTGCGTGCACACGGGGGCTGGGGTGCCAGCAGCGCTCCTGCCGCGTGAGCCCTCGGACCTCTTGTGCCATTTAACTCGGGGGGAAAACAAACACCAAGAGGTTTGCTGGGTGTTTGTAGTGCTGCGTGGGAAGACGCACCCTCTGTTTACAGCTGGTTCGAGTTGGGATGCCAACGAAAGGGGGGTCAGCAGATTGCACAAGATGCAGAGCTCTGTCATCTGCGCCGCTTTTTCCGCTGTTGATTTTTTTTTTCCACTCTTTTGTAACTGCCGGTGACTGGAAACTCTTGTGGTAGCCCAGAGGCTGCCCTGTCCAGTCCGGAGGGGCTGGAAAACCCCGAGGTTGTTTGTGCTGCATTTCTAGTCTGACTGGGCACTTTTCTTCCCTGGCAGGTGCTGGGAATTGCCCCGCAGTCATCTGTTCTTCAGACAGATCCTAACTTGCTGCGGTAGAAGAGGCAGGAAATTAAGAGCATTTTGGACATGTCAGGAAAGATTCTTGCTCCTGCTTTCCACTCGGGGTGACCCCCTGTAGAGAGCCCTTTCTGCCCGATGAGTCTTGCTTCCTTCAGGTAAATACAGCTGTGCTGCCCTTGCAATGATGTCTGTAGTTTCCTCTTGGGGATGACACAGCAGCTGTGTTCCAGCACAGGGCCCGTCACACTGCGCCTCTTGTGCTGGCCCTGAGAGTAAATCAGGGTTGGAGGTGACAAAGTGAAAAAAGAATATTTTTCAGTACCAAAATGGTTATTCTACCAACACGCTGTGCTGGCGTTATTCTAACATTAGTTTCCATCCAGCATATGTTCTGTGTATTCATTTATGCCACCTCCACCCCCCCTGTTTTTTTTTTTTTTTTTTTTTAATTTTTGAAGGCAATCTCTTATTTGGGGGGTGGTGGAGGAGGAGAGGCACGTGAGAAAGGTCTGGTGAGTGCGTGGGGAAAATAAGCACAGTGTGGCTGAGAGCAGAGTCGAGGCAGGGTTGTGGTTCCCCACGAGGACTCAGTAAAGAGATTTCATTCCTAAAACAGGTCGTCTTCCACTTGTTGACTGTCTCTCTGCAGGGATATTTATTTGTGCTGGAAATGTAATTTCAGGGAGGAGAGCTGAACCTGTGCAAGACCTGCTCAAATCCGGAGAGATAAGCACCAGCCTCCAGGAGACCAGACCTCAGAGGAGCTTCTCTGATGAAGGTGGGCTTAGATTTGGGTGCTGGATAAAAACTGTAACTCATATCTTGGGCCTATACAAAAGAAGATATTTATGACCAGGAAATGCACTCATCTGCCTCCGCACAGGGAGAGGGAATAATAGCCGTCATTTCTCCACCATTTGAGAAAACATTGCCGAGACTGATGGTTTTATTTCACCCCTTCAGCTTAGTGAAACTTCCCAGGGACTGTCTCGCCTTGCACATTGGGCCACTGACTCCTGTCAGCCAGGTCTGTCAGCTGTGCAGATGTCTTACAGAAATGTTATCTCTGCTTTTTGATCCAGTCTTGCAGCTAATTAATAATTTGCGACTTGAAATGACAAATAAATATGAGCTCTAGAATGAATCCCTAGTGTCTGAAGTCTAAGGGCTGCAATATTGAACAGTGTCTTGGAGGGAACATGCAAGGAAAGACATAGCAATAGTGACATGACTTTGAGAGAAAATTCTGATTTCATTTTCTGATAGTCAGCAGGTCTGGGCACGAGGCGAGCGCTGCCGCTCTGCCCCTGCCCTGGGTCGTGCGGGAGCCTGCGGGTGAGCACCGAGCAGTCCTGGGCAGGTGAGCTGGGCTTTGTGAGTGCTTCTTACTGGTGTTGGTTCTGCCTGCGTGGACAAATCCTGTGCTTTGGGAGCTGAACCGGCTCATCCTCAGAACTCTTCTCATAGGAGTAAATACCTCAGGTAAGTGGCACGTGTGACTTCCCGAACCTGCTCTCCTCTGATGTAATTCCCTTGGACTATCTGCGGGTGATATCAGTACAATTGCTGCAGACTTGCTGTCTGACATAAACATGATTTTCCACGTTGCTGATGCTTCAGCGAGCATGGCCACAACTACACCTTTCAGTCTGAGGAGCAAACCTGCCGAAGCTCTCTACGCAGATCAGCACAGGAGCCTGCAGCTCTCCACTTCTGCTTCCCACATACCAGAAGGAACTTGTTTTTCCCTGCTTTTGGTAGACCGGTTCCTGCACCCCAGGGCTTCTCTGGGAGAGGGTCAAAGCAGAAAGTTATTCTCAGTTGCACATTTCTTTTAGATTCAAATGTGTTAGAACATAAAGCTATGTTGTAATTAATCATTTCTAGCAGTATTGACTCGTGGTCTATCCTGCCTCCCTGACTCTCCCGCCTCTGCCTCGGTGGTTCTCTCCCAAACCAGCTGTTGGTCGGGAAGAGATGGGAGAGGGCAGAAGAGAAAAGCATCTTTTTTTTTATTTTTGTGGATTTGTTTGCTGGCGGGTAGTTGGGACGCAGGGTGGGAACATCTGTGAGTGTTGCTTCCTGTGCAAGGGGAAGTAGAGGGCGAGGAATATGGAGAACTGGGTACAGATTTCGTGGGTTTGGCAACAGCATGGTTGGCTCCTAAAATGGCAGAAGTTGGCGTTAGCGGCGCACGCCGATGCTGTGGCTGCTTAGTCAAAGAGATGGTGCTTCCCCATCACCCTGGGGACTTCCCTCCTCTGCAGGAAAGTGGAATTCTTCACCTTCTCCAAAATAACTATTCTGATGTTTTCCTCTGATCCGATGACAACAACTGAGGGGTGTGCAGGAAGGCTTACCATGTTGTGGTTTCTCTTCCTTTTAAGAGAAACCTTCCTCCTGTTCACTAGCAGCACCTACCCCGTGGGAGGTTGTGGGGAGTGAGGCAGCTGTCGGTCTCTTTTCCCAAGTAACAAGTGATAGGAGAAGGGGAAAGGGTCTCAAGTTGTGCTGGGGGAGGCTTAGACTGGGTATTGGGAAAAAATTCTTCACCCCAAGGGTTGTCAAGCACTGGAACAGGCTGCCCAGAGAAGTGGCAGAGTCACATCCCTGGAGGCATTGAAGAGCTGTGTACATGTGGGGCTCAGGGACAGGGTTTAGTGGCAGACGTGGCAGCGTTGGGTTCACGGTTGGGCTGACGACTCTTAAAGGTCTGGTCCAGCCTGAATGATTCTGTGATTCTCTGCCGAGGAGGCCTGACACCGTCCCCACCCTGACGGCCTGTCTGTCCGGCAGTGGGGCCCTGTGGAACACACGTCCACAGCAAACCTGGGGCTGGGGCTGGAGCTCGCAGCGGCACGGAGACCGTGTCCAGCAGCACCTTCCCGAAGGGCAGAGACAGGGCAGCCTCCAGGGCAAAACAAAACCATCGCAAGGGAGGGCACAAGTCTAATGCTGCCATTTACTGCCAGAGGCTTAACGTGAGGCTTCAGCCAGCCCGCTGCAAAGGCCGCTTAGGTTAGCCAAGGTAAATGTGGGTTGGATTTTTTCTTAGCCTGTGTTGACTCGAATGCATCTTCCCTACTGTGGCCCTGGGCAAGTGCCACCTCTGCCAGTCCAGAACTGGGATTAGGACAGCTAAGGGGCAGCTGCTGCTGGAAAGCTCATCCGAAGGTGGGTCAGCAGGGCGCCCTTCCTAAAGCTTCGCAGGCTCTGCAACAAGTTCCTTGAGTGTGGCTAAAGCCCCTCTTGATCGCTGTCAGGGCCCAGACCCATGCCATCCATTGCTGGATGTTTAACTAGAAGATTGGCTGAAGCTGGTGGTTCAGGCAAGTAAATAAATGGTAGGGAAACAAAGTTCAAGATCTGAAGTCAGGAGAGCAACGCTATTAATGTCTTCTCTCTTCTAAAGCTGCCGGCTCAATACAGGTTTAAAACTTAAGTAAGTTTTGGCTTATTGATCTAATGCTTCAGAAGAATATTAGTGGGGGGGGAATCTGGCTAGAATACGCTCTTCCAGGGGAAAAAAGTCTGGGAAGAAGATTCTTCCACTTCTTGGAGTTTGCTCTATCCCGTTGCTAAGCCATGAGAAAAGAGGATATGACCAGCAACAATTGCTTTGGATGGAAGTGCTGTCTCATCGTGCTGCTGCTGTTTTGGTTTTCTGCTGTGAGACAAGATAACGGGTTCTATTGCGGCAGCCCAGCAGCTGATCTTGGGCTGGTGGGCAGCATTCAGCTACTCCTATGCCAAAGGGCCGCTGGATTTCCGCCGGACACCAGTTACGAAATGCCTGTGACTCACCCCACAGCTGAAGAAAGAGGAAACGGGGTGGGCTCACATGTGTGATCAGCCCTGGAACGCTCCCTGCTGCCCCAGCCCCAGCTGCTGCCCCGGCCTCTGCCCCTTCCTTGCGCCCTGGCTATTGCTGGACGTCCTCCAGCAACTGCCGGCACGGTGACGGGAGGACCAAGGCGCACTCCTGTCCCTGAGATGGTCCGACTCAAGCACAAGTCACCTGTGGGTCGCGCCTGGTCAGAGAACCAGCAGCACTCGCAGGAAAAAGGACAGTTTGATCCCTAAAAATGAGGGCTTGGAGTGTGAAAAGGATCCTTTGAAGCCTAGAATCAAAACTTCAGACTAAGAAATGAAGGCTTTGAGCTTAAAAATTAGGTTTTACGCAACAAAATAGAGGGCTTTGAGGAGAAAAATGAGGATCTGCACACTAAAAAGGTGCGTTCGGACCCAAAAATACTGTTTTTTACCATAAAAATGAGGGTTACGGCCCTAAAAACAATGGGTTGGAGCATGAAAAGGAGACATTGAACCCAATAATCAAACCTTTGGACTCTAAAAATGAAGCATGGGAGGATAAAAATGAGGTTTTGTCTCCTAAAATTGAGGGCTTGGAAGAAAAAAATGAGGATTTACATCCTAGAAATGGGAACCCAAAACCACTTTTTTTACTGTAAAAAGGAAAATTAGGGCTCCAAAGATAAGGGCTTGGGGCATGAGAAGGAGGATTTAACTGTACAATCAAGCTCTGGACACTAAAAGTAAATCAGCGAGAGCTAAACTGGGGGTTTGTGCCCTACCAGTGAGGGTCTGTACATGGAAAATAAATGCTTGGACCATAAACATGAGGGTTTCTGTACTAAAATTAGAGGGCTTGCAGCTGAAGAATGAGGCACTGAACCCTAAAAAGGTGGGTTTAATCCCCAAAATGCAAATTTGAAAAGGAGGGTTCGGTCTCTGGAAATGAGGGTTTGGAGGATGAAAAAGAGGCTGTTAACTGTAGCATCAAACCTTTAGAGCCTAAAATTTAAGTTTGGAACCTAAAATAGAGGTTTGTGCTCTACAAGTAAGGATTCATAAATTAAAAATGAATGTTTGGAGGACAAAAAATACGTTTGGGCGCTAAAAATGAGGCCTTGGAGCTTAAAGTTCAGGGATTGTGTACTAAAAATTAGGGTTTTGTGTAATGATATTGAGGGCTTTGAGCAGAAAATTGAGGCTTTGCAACCAAAAAAGGCAGGTTTGTACTGTAAAAATTAGACTTAGGCCTCTAATAATAAATGCCTGGAGCATAAAAAAGGAGGTTTGACTGTAGAATCAAAAGTTTACACCCTAAAAACTGATCCTTGAGATGTAAAAAGACGGTTTGTGCCCTAGAGGTGACGGTTTGTACATCAAAAATGAACGCTTGGAGAATAAAAATAAGGTATCAGAAGGTAAAATCCGGGCATGGAGGTTAAAAGTGAGGGTTGTATAATTAAAATGAGGATTTGTCCCCTAAAATAGAGGGCTTAAAGCAGTAAAAGGAGGTTTTCACCCAAAAAAGGTGGGTTGGGCCCCCAAAACAGGGTTTGTGCTGTAAAAAAGGGGAGTGAGGGCCCTAGAAATGAGGGAGTGGTGCATAACAGTGACGCTGTTAGCTGTGGATGCTAAAACTGCATCTTGGAGACGTAAAATGGGGGTTTCTGCGCTACAAGTGACAGTTTGTACATGAAAAAAGAAGCCTTGAACACAAAAATGGAGGTTTGAACCCAAAACTGTGGGGCTTGGAGTAGACAGTTGAGGCTTTTAACGCGAAAAAGGCGGTTTGTGCCCTAAAATTGAGAGCTTGGATCAGAAAAATGAGGCTTTTTACCGGAAAAAGGCGGTTTGTGCCCTAAAATTGAGAGCTGCTTTAGAAAATTAAGGCTTTTCACCCAAAAAAGTTTGGTTTAGCCTCCAAAAGAGGGTTTGGACCGCAAAGAAGGAGAGTTAGGGCCCTAGAAACAAGGGAGTGGTGCATAAAAGGGAGGCTGTTACCCGGAGAATCAAAACTGTGGATGCTAAAAATTAACCTCTGAGAGATAGAAATGGGGTTTGTGCCCTAAAACTGAGACCGCGGTGCAAAACAAAAAGAGGCTTTTTACCAAAACCCGTCCCCCTTGGCCCCGCCCACGATGTTGCGTCCCCCTTGGCCCCGCCCCCGACGTTGCGTCACTCTTGGCCCCGCCCCCGACGCTGCGTCACTCTTGGC
>ML997666.1:59092-70396 GCA_010365825.1 Otus sunia | reverse complement strand
CTTGTTGCCTTTCTCAAAGGCGTGGCGACCTGGTTCAGCAACGGCACGGCAACCAATCCCAGGTTGCGCGGTCCATCAGCACACAGACACCAATGTGGTGGAGGCAAAATGGCGTTTATTGAAAGGTTACAGTGCCTTATATAACCTGGGTTTACCTAGCCACTTCTGCCTGCTTGCCTCAGAGGTCCCTATTGGTTGGTTGCAGGGAGGGAGGTTCTATCTTTCCGTACAACGCGATATCTTCCGGTCGCCGGACCCTGCCTACCACAGCTCCTAGCACTGTATTGAGGCTTTTCCTGTGCTTATCGAGCCTTCATTCAACATCATCAGAGAAGCATTGCTGAGACAGGGACCCAAACCACAGCTACAGAAAATAAAAGGAATGCAAAAAGGCTCATGGATTGAGATAATGACAGATTAATAGGAAAAACAAAAGTTGCATGCATGCAATCAAAGCAAAAAGAGGAATTCATTCACTGTTTCCCATCGGCAGGCAGATGTCCAGCCACTTCTTGGAAAGCGGAGCTTGGGAAGACAAATACCATAATGACAAATGTCCCCCCCTTCCTCCTTCTTTCCCTGAGCTTTTATTGTTGAATGCAACGTCATACAGTATGTGTGGGAATGCAACCAGAGATTGGAGAGGAGGATTGTAAACACACTCAAGTGACTTGCACCTGGGGTGTTGAAAAACGCACATATCATACTAATTGTCATTTAGCTTTGTGTGCTTGACAGGTAGAATGTCTGCGTTTAGATAACACAGGTCTGTGATAGACTCAGAGGCACCTTATTGAACAGCCTTGAGATTCTTGCCTTGCTGTGGGAAGGATCAGAGCATAGTGGAAAACTACACCTGTGAAAATCCCTGATATATACAGGCAAAAGCAGCAGGTTCAAGATATTTTCTTTCTTCTCTTTCTGGCTAGCAAGGACTGAGCTCCGCAGTGCCTGTGTCCCCCCTTGTGTGCCTCTGCCCGGGTGCTGCTGCAGAGCTCCCCCGGGTCGCGAGGTAACGAGAATAAATTTACTCTTTGCATTTCATCCGTGGTTTGTGGTTGTTCCTGCATCCTGCCTGTGTTGGCTCACACAGTATGGAATATCCCTTTGGTCAGTTTGGGTCAGCTTTCCTGGCTATTTCTGCTCCTAACCTTTTGCCTACCCCCAGCCTATTGGCCTTTGGGTGAAGGGGTTGGAGAGAAAAGCCTTGATGCTGTGCAAGCACTGTTCAGCAATAGCCAAACCATTGGTATGTTATCAACAGTGTTTTAGCCACAAAGGCAAAGCACAGCACCATATAGGTTGCTATGAAGAAAGTTAACTCTATCCCAACCAGACCCAGAACAAACTGGTAGAGAACTAATACATCATGAGCCTAAAATCTATTCAAGATGCATGTTTCTTTCCATTACAGTGTGGTCAAATGTTAGTCTGTTCTTATGAGGATTTAAAGCTAATTAGTGGCTTCATTTTGCTCTTCCCTCACTTATGCTTGCAGAATATTAGAACATTTAAGCTGCAGGAGCTAGGTTATTAGAAAACTACAGCACAGTGTTTCTAATTATTCTATACTCTCAACAGAGTTATTTCTTTAGTCTGGATGCATTTCTGAAGACTCTTTAGTAGCAGTGTTTTTAGGGTGACAGACTTGTAAGGAATTGAGAGAGGTGGAGGAAGACTTGGCTAATGATGAAAGTGCATTAAAGGAGAACTCTGTGGGTTGCAGGTTTAATGGTGTCAGCACATGACATTGATTTGCGTCTTCTCTGTGGTTATCTGTATTTTGACCTTTGAGGTAAAAAGGGTACAGCTCTAATTCAGATCATGTCAGTGATGTTGTGTTTTAACATTTCTTATAACTAGAAAATGACTTGAAGGAGGACTGAAATCTGGCTGCAGAGTAGCCTTGGTGAGTGTGAGTGATGGAGGCCGTACAGCCCTTCCAAACTTTTTAAATATTAGTATCTTGTAATCCTTACACTTCTGAAACTTCACACCCACTGTCCTGTGATCATTCTGTCTACATTTAGATTGTGTGATTTATTGCAGGTTTCATTAGACCCACACTGTTTTGGGGGTAGATCCATCAAAGATCTTAAATATGAGAATATTTGGCTTTTGAGTACCCTGTGGTCCTTGGCCCAAGTTAAGCCTCTGATCTCCCTGAGCATGGAGGTGGTAGAAAGTTAGGGACCCAGAAGCAAGGTTCACAAGAAGTCAGCAAACTGAGTGGGCCACTAACTCAGCCAGTAAGTTGAATACACTGAAGGGGAGAAATCCACACTTTAAAACAACCCACTCCCCAATCTCTAATGTGAGGCTGAATGCAGGCACATCCTTCTGCTTAGAGTCTTCAGCCATGAGCACTCTGGGTGTCTGAGCAAGATTAACACCTCTTCCTCATCTAACAACAACAATATTTCTGCCAAACTTTGAGGAAGGTTTTGTACCTGAGTCTCAAAACATCTTCTCAGGCATATTATTAGGATCTAAAAGGGAGTGAGGTATGTCTGTCACTTGCAGAGAAAAAGAACTAACTTAGCTTTGACATGCAAACTGTGGGTTTTGGATTGGAATAAAATTGGATGGGTGCAAGCACTGCTATCAATTGTCAACACTTTTGAACCCAAATGACTTCTATGTGGATTTTCACCAGTTTTACAGTATCTGCTGGGTTAGGACACACAATTCAGATAGGTAGGAAAAGTCCCAAGCGGAAAATCTTGCTTAAACTGCAATGTGAAATGAAGCTTTATGGTTGCGTTGGATTTAGGGCCTAGGTGCTCCAGTACAGGACCATTTTGACACTGCAGGATGTCAGGTTTGTTAGGGGAAGACACGCCTGTGTGGTTAAATTGGACATCTCAAGAATATTGAAATGTTGGGATCTGCCATTTAAAGCAAAACTTAGATGCCTAATGTGCTTTGGGACCTTCTGAGAAGTCTTATGAACTTTGTCTTTTAAACTGTAAGTCCTTTAAACCTACTTCTAAGCTGTACAAAACTTAGGACTGCACAAAGGCCCTGATCATTTGGATGCTCCTCTCCTTTCTTTAGGCTCATTCCTAATCATCTACTGTGATGCTTCAAATCAGAAGATTTGATAATTCTGTCAGGCTCAGTGGCTCTAGCAGATTTTCAGGAATGTTTTTATTATTTGGAGACCAGGCATCAATGAACAGAACAGATTTAGTTGCAGGAATGTTTTGTAAAATTATCTTGCTAATAATGTAGTCTCAGAAGAATTGTACCAGAGTCTACATACAACCTGCATTGTCTTCTATTTCAACACAGATCATCAGTAAATCTGAATTTACATCTCTCTCATTTGTGATTATTGGGAGACTGTGAGGAAAACTACCCAAGTTTATAAGAGAGAGCAGCAGTAATTTTTTTTTTTTTTTTCTTTTGGGGGGGGGGTGTATAATAGGCACCTTAGTCCCACTTACAAGCCAGTGTCAGAATTTAGCTTCTTTGCTAACCCTTTCTTCAGCTGGGCACAATATCTTGCAATTTTTTTCCCTCAGTCTTCACTGGCAAGTGCTCCAGCCACACTGCCCAAGTCACAGAATCCAAAGGTGGGGACTAGGAGAATGAAGAACCGCCCACTGTAGGAGAAGATCAGGTTCGAGACCATCTAAAGAACCTGAAGGTGCACAAGTCCATGGGACCTGATGAGATGCATCCAAAGGTCCTGAGGCAACTGGTANGGGATAGATCATAAATATGTATAGGCGCTTCATGCATAAGCAATACTTTGTACCATATAAGCAAGACAAAAGATACGGGAGGGCGCGCACGCCTGTGGTGGAGCGATCCCCCGTGCGCCCAGCGCTGAATAAACAGACCTGTTTTGCAACTACAAAGTTGTGGAGTTCTTTTCTCCGCAAGTCACTACAAATTGAGCACAAATTACACTGAGTTGCTACAGAACAAGTTAATTAGTAAAAGAATAACCATGACTTTCACTTTCTCATACCAAGATTATGGAAGTTCCTAGTGATTATTAAGGACAAAGGAAAAAGCCCCTTCCTCCAGCTACCAAAGAGTAAAAATTAATATTTCATTTTCAAATTTAATTTTTAAACACTAATCTGAAGTTTCTATAAACACGAATGGTGGATAAGGAATTGGCTGGATGGTCGCACTCAAAGAGTTGCAGTTAACGGCTCAATATCCAAGTGGAGAGCAGTGACAAGTGGCATTCCTGAGGGGTCGGGATTGGGACCAGTGCTGTTTAACATCTTGGTTGGCAACATGGACAGTGGGAGTTTCTAGGACAGCCCTAGAAAGTGCTTCCCCTGTGGAGAAGGACTTGGGCATATTGGTGGATGAAAAACTGAATTTGAGACAGCAATTTGCACTCACAGCCCAGGAAATCAACTGCATTCTGGGCTGCATCAAGACAAGTGTGGCCAGTAGTATCTTAAGTAAATCACATCCAAAGTCAGAAGTATTTACTATAACATGGTAAGAAATGCACATATAGTTCAGTTTTCTAGAAAAGAAACTTCCAGATTTCACTTTACATCCAGAATCTGACCTTCATCCTTAAACAAGGCATCATTTAAAAATATTAGTTGCATAAAGAATTTTTAAAAGTGTCTCATTGATATACTTATCAAAATCTGTCTTTACTTTTAAGGCCATCATGTGTGACACAGTCACCACATTACAGTGCCATAGTGTTGATATCTGGGACAGGGATAAGAGAGCGAGAACACAGCATAGTGTAGAAAACCTCTGAAAAATGTCACTAGCATTTACTTGCTGTAAAATAGAAGCCACAGTCACTTAAATCTGTAGTATGTGCTTTTCTATTTACTTATATCCTAAATGACAATATTACTGTGACTGGATACATAGCATTTGGCAGAATACGTCTTCAATGCAGGTGTAGACATCATTGGTAGACTTGTATATATAAAAAAAAAAAGTTAATTTTAAAGTAATTAAAAGAATATTGAAAATAGCGTTGCATAAATGCATTGTTTAAGGGGAAAATATTACTTCACTGGAAAATAAAGTCCTGCAGACTGAGTTTGGCACTAGTTTATCACTATGTCACTTTCTTTTTGATTGAAGATAGCTCTTTCTGAATCTCACTGAATTTTGGCCGATTTTCAGGTTTGTAGGCCCAGCACCTCTGCATTATTTTATATATTTCTTCTGGACATTTCTGCGGCGCTGACATTCGGTATCCTGGTGCACAAAAAAGGGAAAAATATATAGCACTGAAAAATGATACACATTGACAAATTTAAAAAGAAATGAGCAGAGTTCAATATCATTGCATTAAAAATAATATTGAGGGATAAATTTTATATGACTTGTAATATCTTTCTCAGTGGGTTCATACGGAATTTCAGTACTTACTATCTAATATTTGTTTTTATAAACACTCCTCTGCTCTGAAAAACATCAGATTTTTTTCTTTGGCTTTTTAAGGACAAACTTCCGTGGTCATCTACATTGAATATAATTAACAATAGCATTCTATATAACTCAGAAAACTAGCGTTTTTGTCATTTGGAAGTTTTACTAGCTAAGAACCTGTTTATGAATTACGCAGTAGAAATATGTAGAGGAGGAAGTGTCCTGAAATGCCACTAAAGATGATGAAAATCAAAGATCTGAAACCCTGCTCACAGTTATTTGTTACTTTTAAATAAGTCTTTTGTTTATTTTGTAAAAGAGAAAAAAATGTGGCATTTACTGTTCAACCAGCTTGCAATCTCCACCATAACTTAAAATTTTATCTGAAATGCTTTAATAGAGAAGACAGAATGACATAAATTTTTTTTCTAGCAGTTTGGGATATTTCCACTTGCATTATCTTAACTAATTCATTCTGATCAAGCCTCTATTTGCACAGCAATCAATCCCTCCTCTCTATTTCACCTTTTAGTTCTGTAGCCATGAAAGCCAACATGCTATAACTCTGTCCTCCTTTAAGTCACTAGTCATTATTTTCCTTTTTGCAAGAAGCCTATAAATCACACCAGAAAGCTAAACAGTAATTAAATAATCTCATTTTTTTGCTGAAGTTGCTAGATAACCCATATGTTATTTCTTTGCTATTTTTTATACTGTATGTACCTACATCCCTATGGATCTACACAGCATCTCTTTTGCTCCCTACAATTAACTACCTTTCTCCACTTGTTCTCGTGCTTGTTGGTTCGTCGTTCCAGGGTACGGGCATACTCCTAAACTGAAGGTCTCCCACAAAAGGATTCCAAAGCTCCATACATCACTCTCAGATGTGTATCTCCCTAAGGAAAGGAAACCAGTGTCTTAACTTACAGAATAATTCATGTTTTACATAATTATGGCAACATATTTTCCGCAGAGGTGTTATTTTGGCAAGCTTTAAGCATAATAAAACTAATGAACATTCTTCAGATATCATGTTCTTCTGTATTTCAAATTATAAGCATAAATTATCTTAAAGTCAATACCTAGAATAATATAAACTAACCTAGAGTTCTGTAATTTGACAGAGACTTGTTACACAAAGCACATGGCTGAGAAGATCTTACCATGTTGGTCATTTTCCATTAAGTTAAGAATTTCTTTCCATTTACTGCCCGAAAATATTTTAATTTTTTTTAATATAAAAGGACTGAAAAATGTCAGAGTTTTTTTTCCTTGTTTATAATCACTTTCAACTCTGAAGATGCTTTTAAAAATTTTACCTTTTCCAGTTCCCAAATATAGCATGGCAACAAGTCCTCCAAGAGGTGCTAAAGTCAATGTAGTTCTTAATTGCAAAGAGGACCTGTGTTTCTTACTCTAAGAAACTACTCTCTGGAAATGAATCTACAGTTGCTTCAACTGTTGTTTAATTTGGACCTTGAAGAACTGATGCACCCCACCCAATCATGTTAAAAAAAAAATAATCTGGCCTACTGCTACTTTCAACTATGCTTCAGACAGACGGCAAAATTAAGATAATCCAAATCCAAACCTCTTTGTGGAATGAGAGCTTTATATTATGGGAGAAGGACAGCTCTTGGAGGAGATATTTCTATTGTCCCTGATGTATTCACATCAAGATGCATGCTATATCAGAAAGTGTACGCTTCTAGCCCTTTGTAGCAGGGCCTATGAAAATGTTATCTTAAAAATCCATTTATCATATTTCTGTCATCATTTTTCATGATTGTATTTCTGTGTTCCATTCTATGAGTGTCTTTATTCTTAAAAACATACACATGCTTGCAAATGTATGTTTGTTCATCTCTGAGCATTAAACAAACCAAACTAACTCACTTCTCTTATTTCCCCTCCCTTCTGCCGCATTTCCAGAAAGGCCCTATAATCCCATTTCTTGTGTCAAATTTTCAGTTAAATATTTTAAATCCACTTATACTAGAAAAAAGGAAAATACATGTAAATTATAGTGACAGTTGGTGATATGATAACTGTTCTGATTTCAGAAAGTTGAGTTTACTCTTAAACTAAATATCACTTCCAGCTGTTAACTTTATCTACATTAGCTTGTACGCTTAGTAGACAGTAATTATGGACATTCACTTTGCTCTTTGTAGAAAGATTAGTTTTCTTGTCTATATATCAACTGTCTTCAGAGTGTGGCATCCAGTAATTTAACATTTTTCATTAAAGTCATTTGGTAGATACAAGTGATTAATCTTTTTTTAAAGAAAGTACAACTTCTACGCAGTTAATTGTCTTCCCCATTACGATATTTTCTGGGGGGGGAAAAAAAAAAGCATACTCTTTCATAAACAAATACAATAATTTTTAAGGTTACAAAGAACTGGAAAAGTTGTACTGGAAAAACATATGCATTAAAAGTGCATTTAATTTTGAGAAAACTGGAAGCAAAAATACCCTACACCTTGGCCTAAATATGTAATTTTATTAGGTGCATTTAAAGCAATTTTTCACTTGCTGGAAGTGATGGAAATCATAAAAGTCCCAAGTAAAAATAATGGTAAGGAATGGCACTGAACAGTATCCACTGAACTAAAGGTTAAATTTTCCATATGCTCCAGCAGCATCAAGATTTCATTCATGACTTCATACACAACTCCCTAACAGTTCCATTTGCCTTAATCCAGTTTCTAGACTTCCCAACCTGAATTTTGTAATTTAAAATCTTTTTGTGACTGCTATTAATGTCATATAAAGTGAATCCAGAAGTGTTTTAAAAAAGGCACTTTTATTTATTTTCTTAAGCACTGTATCATTCATGTAATGACCAAATTACCCTATTTCTCATTTTCCTTGAACCATTAAATTTTGCCATTAAGAATTGACATGCTCAGTAATTGTCATCTAGTTTTGAAATATTGTACATTTAGTTCTGTTTCACTCTGGTATCCTTAACTACTTTCAGTGTTATCTATGCAAATCAATACAATACTTATGACCATATGATTAGAAAAGCAAAACACAAACCAATTATTTTAACTTGCACTTTTCAAGAGAGTGGAAAAAATGATCCATAAAAAAAAAAAACAAACACAAAAACAAACAAAAAAACCCCCCACAACACAGAAAGCTTCAACCATATTTTGAAAGCTGAATATTAGACTGCTGAATACTTTAACAAATGTTTGAGACAGGTTATTTTCCAAACACTCTAGAAAATCACTTAAAAATGGCTGGATATTGATTAATTTTAGGAAACAGCAAATAAGTAAAGATGTTAATCAGCTATATGTTCTTCTCCTGTAAGGTGTGGAAAAAAGCAAAGACTCAGAAGTACAAATTGAAGGTGTCCTAAAAGCCAGTTTCCCGCTTAATGTAGTAGACTGGACCGGTATGGCTGTAGAGCAGGGGTTTCCATTATATATCAATTAAATGACAAGCACTTTTGAAACAATGAAAATAAAAATTCAAAGCACCTTTCATAGCGGAATAAACACCTGAAGTAGAAATAGTATTCCACAGTGAACATTAGCAACACTAGCACCTCTTAGAAAAATAGATAATAGAGAGGTTAGTCACTCTAATAACATTTATTATTAGCTTTCCAAGAGGAAGATTTGTATTATTGTGTTATGGCATTAACTTCTGCGAAAGTGCTGATGAAAGGGATTCTTCTTCTAACAATCATAAGTTGGAAAATTATGATTTCCAATGCATGATTTTAAACAATATCTCTAAAAGGTGGGAGAAGTATCTAGAGAAACTTAACAGGAAGATATAAAATGTTTAAGTTTTTTTTCTAAAAACTCAAGAATTGGTTGAGAGAAGTACATTCAAAATGTGACCTCATACACTTAATATGCTGCTGCTTCTTCACAGCTCACTTCACTTAGAAGAACTAATTTTTCTAGTTTTACCCACAAGCTAAAAAGCTAAATCCAGCAGTTTCTATTTTTGCTTTGAAACTATTACCCACATAGTGTGGACCGCTTCACTCAATCAGAAATAATGGATTTTTTCCCCCATAATGGCATAGCAATATATAGAAGTGCATATAAACAAAAGCTACAGTTTAAAGAAATAAAGCACTTTTTTCTCTAATGCAATGATTTATCTAATAATTTATCTGATAGAGGGCTCTAGAATGTTAAAATTTTCTGCCTTTTTTTAAAAAAATGCCATAAATATGCAGAACTTCCCACTCACTGGAATGACTTAGCAACGTAACCATAGCATTATTTTACTGTTGAATAAGTAGCAATTTTGATGTTGCTGCCTTGTTCTTTTTGAAGGGAAAATCGTATTTTTACATACCTTAAATGAGGCTGAAATATTATTTTTAAGGTAACTAAAATATTTTAAACATCTGTTGACCTGAACTAGGAAAAAGGAAAAATTATATATGTATGCTCAAATACTGTCCATGATGTAGTCCCCTTGCACCTTGTACTGTATATTTTTAATACTAAGAAGATAAAGATACATCCTTACCATAGTTGAGAGCTTCTGGAGCAGTCCACTTGATAGGAATCTGCTTTAAGCCTGATGATGAATAAATTCCGTCATCCTCTTGACGAGACATTCCAAAATCGCTTATTTTCAAAATGTTGTTTTCATCTACCAAGCAGTTCCTTGCAGCCAGGTCTCTAAGTTAGAACAAGAAATAACCCCTCCATATTTTCACATATTTGAAACTACTAAAAGTCATTTAAAATGTGAAGAAAAATCTTAAGTAGTATACTGGGTCTGTTTGGGATGAAGTCAACTTTCTTTATTAGCAGCCCATATGGTACTGTGTTTTGGATTTGACTAAAACAATATTGTTAACACACCAATGTTTTAGCTATTTCTAAACAGTTCTTGCATAGTGTCTCTTTCTCACTCCACCCCTGTCAATGAGTAAGCTAGGGGTGGTCAAGAGGTTGGGAGGGGACACAGATGGGACAGCTGACCTGAATTGACCAAAGAGATCTTCCATGGCGTATAATGTCACGCTCCGCAATAAAACTGGAGGGGAGGCAGGGGGGGGAGTTTTTCCAAGGTAGCTGTTGCTCCGAGACTGGCTGGGCATTAGTCTGCTTGTGGGAGGTGGTGACTGATTGTCTTTGTATTACTTTTTTTTTTCTTTTTTCCTTAACTTATTAAACTATCTTTATCTTGACCCATGAGTTTTTCTCGGGTTTGCTCTTTTGATTCTTTCCCCTATCTTGTTGCGGGGGAAGTGAAAAAGTGGCTGGTGGGTGTTCAGTTGCTGGCCGGGATCAGCCCACCACAAGTAAGTTCCTGTGGTGTGAGGGGCGGCGCCCCGCCCCCGCCCCGCGGGGGAAGATGGCGCCGGGCGGACCCCGGCTGCCTGTCGGCGGCGGCCCGGCCGGCCCAAGCGCCGCGCAAGCCCCCGCCCGCCGAGGGGGCGCGTGTCCCCAGACGAGCAGCCGCCGGCAGCCCTGGGCTGTGGGGGGAGAGACTGCGGCTGGGGGAGGCGGCGGCCCGTCAGCTCCGCACAGCTGCTGAGGAACAGCCGGGCCTGAGGAAAAACAGGGTTGGGAGAAAGGGAAGAAGCTGCTGAGCGGGGCTGAGGAGGGAAGGAAGAACAACGGACTGTGGTAACGCTAAAACTGTGGAAAAGTACTGAGCTGTGAGAAGTTACTGCAGAGTGAACGGCGTGGAAACGAGACGTGGATTGGTCCGCAGAGCACGTGTTGAAACATTCTTAAACTGGTAGGAGAAAAAGTGGATAACGGTATAATTGATTTGTTAATGATGAAGTGAGAGCTCTGGAAAGGGCATAAGTATGCACTACTGGAAAGACTAGACGGATTTGCTGGTTCTAACTCTTGTGGAGTGGTGCAAGTCCGATACCCTCCTGCAAGAGTTTTCCATGAAAAAAGCACCACTTAAAAATTG
>ML997666.1:33707-52413 GCA_010365825.1 Otus sunia | reverse complement strand
AGAGGGAATGGCCTCAAGCTGCGCCAGGGCAGGGTCAGACTGGCTCTGAGGAAGGATTTCTTTGCAGAAGGGGCTGTTGGGCGTTGGAATGGGCTGCCCAGGGCAGGGGGGGAGTCCCCATCCCTGGAGGGGTTGAAGAGTCGGATTGACCCAGCGCTGAGGGATCTGGTGGAGTTGGGAATGGTCAGGGTGAGGTTCATGGTTGGGCTGGAGGAGCTTCAAGGGCTTTTCCAACCTAGATGATTCTGTCATTCTGTGATTCTGTGTCTTAAGATGCATAGATCTCCACTATTCATTGCCAGTAAAATTCATTGCCATTATTAAACACCACTATACATTTAACCTGCTAACAGTTCAAGTGATCCAAATTACAATACGAAAAATAAATATCTTCCTTACCTGTGTATACAGTTTTTAGATTCAAGATATGCCATACCAGAAGCAGCATCTAATGAAAATTTCACTAGCTGTTTGGTTTTTAGCTCATCCTTTTTTTTTCTTAGAAAGGACAGGAAATCTCCTCCTAGAGAAACAGACAAACAGACAATGAGACAAGATAGAGAAATGTCAGTATTGTATCTATTAGGGATGCAAGATCGGACAAAATGCAGCTATCAGTTATTCTCTTCAACCTATCAGTCTGAAGTTAATTTAAGAAAAAGGAAGGAATGCACTGTCACCACATGTGGCTTCCTTAAGCACCCTTAAATATTAAGTGCTTAAAAGTGAAAACTGCACAAAGTATGACAAGTTAAGCAAAACTTGTGTTTTTGTTATAACAAAAATCTTAATTAGTATACATTAAATACATGTTTATATGAAAAGTATTGACAAAAACAACTGGATTTGTGATAAATGTAGTTCTTTGATTACGGAATGGTTGCTGAAAGGGTCTATTAAAATTGTGACTAAAGTAATTAGTTTTTACTTGTACATTTAGATATATTAAAGTAGTTGATCATTTGTAGTGCTGTTTTTCAAACTACACTGAAGCCTTTGAAAAGGTTAGAAAGTGGTTTACTTCTTGGGCAATATTAGCTGCCTATTTACACTGGCAATTAAAGGCAATTATTACTGGAACTTCAGAGCCTTCTGCCTTGGAGGAACTAAGTTGCTGCTATCTTGTCTGAGGATGGGAAAGTGTCAGCATAAAGGATTTCCAAAAGGGAATCTGCATTTGCAAAACAGTTTCAGAAAAAGTGATTTAGGACAAACATGGGAGACATTATATAAACACTGCAATGCCAAAAAATCACAGTATAGCTTTCCATGTCATAATAATTACTTGCTAATTTATAGCCAGCTGTTGCTCCAGTCTTTGTTTCTTTTCACTTTGCACTGAACTACTACAGCAGTTCTCTCTCACAAGTAATACTTTATGACACAATTTGAGAGGTTATTGACCCAGTCTGGTAACTGACAAAAAGCAGATATAGCTAGAGAGAAGGAAGATGACCACTCTATTGAAATAGGTGTCATTTCTTCCACATGTAAACAAAATTATTCTGATTACAGCAGACAGTTAAAAATCATTTTTAAGCAATCCCTCCTCCACACACAAACAATATTATATTCAGAACTGACTAAAATTGTTGTTTATATACTGAGCACTCACTACTTAAGAATCATCTTTTAACATGTATGATTATATGCCTATATGAATGTGAAATTCTTCCAGTGCTGACAAATTGTGGCATTGCTTGTATGGGAACAGTACATCAAGGCAGTTTACAAAAAAAACCCTATAAGGTCATCCTAAAACCCAACTAACCAGAATCAACCAATTTTCAGTATTGAAAATCACATCACATAAGTGCATTAATCATGCTAGAGGATGCCTGAATTTTGGTCCCACGCGACAGGGACACCTCAGGACCCTGTCAGAACCAGCATCCAGGCCATCAGAACAATAACTGCCTTGCAAGCCTTGCCTTACAAGGACTTTTAACTGAAAAATTGTATATAATCTTATAAATTCCTTTCTAATATGTTTAAGCAAGCCAGTGAACATCCTAATTTTCATCAGCTCATTTTTGAACAGGATGGAAAGGTTCTCATTTTCTTATATTACAGTGTCAAATTGGCAGAGTATGAGTCTGTAACTTCCCAATAGAAACATATCATCAGAAGGTGATTTAGACTTGCTAATTTATCTTCAGTGCTTGACACGCACTGCATGAATTTCTAGATTTTTGAGCAAAAATAGCACAGTATACCTCAGTTTTATACAGTATATTTTATGTTTATCATCAAAACATAGTTTAGTAATTCTAATGTCTCAAAAACACAATAGGGAAAAAAGTCACCAAGGACATGTTTTTGTTAATAGTTCTGTTTACTGGCATTTGTTACTGAATAAAGATCATGAAAATGTCTTTTAGATACTCTGTTCAAACTTTATTTGAAAGCACTGTTAGTTACAGATGAAATAAAAAACCTGATTTCCATCACATACTGTAAAAAATATGTCATTTCAGGTTAAATCTGATTATCCTCATCACTGTAACACAAATATAAGCTTAACTATACTTTAACAAAATTACTCTTACTAGCAAATTCTTGCTTTTACAGTCTATTGGGGCCAATGTTTCATCTATTCATCTTCACAAGAAACCATGCACAGAAATATCTTCAAAACTAAGTTAAGAGGATTTCACTACAAGCCCTTCAGTATAGAACTTTAGCTACATGATATCTTTATATGCTTCTTAAAACAAGTTTTACTATAAAAGCAGTAATTCACTATTTGCAGCATATAGTGTCATAACAATCTCAGATTTCATAGCTGTTAATAAAAATGAAATAAACAGACCAATTAGACTATGAAACAACTGAAACAAAACTAGATTATTTCATAATAGAAAGTAGTGCTTTCTCTTACATGTGGAATTTCCACTGTATTCTAAATTGCTACCTGTTATTTCAGTTAATGGCACAAAACACTACTAGAAAATGAAACCTGCTCCAACAGCTATAACTGCTACAGAAATAATTAGACCATTATAGCATCACTACAAGCAGAAATCAACTAGCAGTTTGGGGTTTACAAAAGGATAAATAACAGGACTGGAGTGTCTGCCTAATACAATATGATTATTTTATTAAGTAGATAAAATGTAGCATACAAGCAGGAAGCTCCATGTCCAAACCCATCTTTTCATGTATTTCACTGTGAATGTGAAATATTTCTGTTTATATACAGAAATTTTAAGAGAGCAAAAATACCACATCAGCATCTCCTCATCATGCCCATACTTTATAGCATAAAGTTTATGCTATACTTTATGTAATATTTTTTGGCAATTTAACAGTTCACTTAATGTGAAAAGCAGAAAGAATCTACTGTTTTCCAAGACTGAAAACCTTTCCATGATGAATGAGAAAACAACAACAAAAAAAATCCAGCAATGAAATATGCTAAATCAGTTTACAAAATATTTAATTATGGTAATCTCTAATTTAAGGCATTTATGATCAACAGTAAATATGTACTTCAGTGTTCTCTTGAGCTTGTGCCTAAAATGGTACCTATCCACTTGTTCCAGACAGTCTTGGCATTATTCTAATACCACTATTAATACTGAACACAATAAAAATATAGTTATGAAATTATGATGGGAAATATATTCATATATCCAAAAATATATACAAAAATTAAAAAGTGGTAGAATTTCCTTTTTTAAATAACAACCATATTAATCAGAAATTTGTTTAAAGAGTCCACTTCATTCCTCTTACAGACGGTAATCACTTGGACTCAGCATGCTTCTGGCACTTAACACAGACGAGCTCCACGATTCAATATTCATACTTGTTTTATAAGCTTTAATAATAAAATAATTTTTATATGAACTTCTAAGCATTTATAAATTTGAGGATTCATACAGACTGTCTGAAGTCAAGAAATTAATATTTTCTTTATTGCATTATACCTTAAATCATGTATTATCAACAGAATACACCCAAACACAGCTAAAACCTGAATTTTAAATAATCATGTAAAGTTTTGCAGTAGCAATATTAACATTGGTATTAATGAAGCATGAATGGAAATGCATGCTTGTAAAAGCAAAAGGTGGAAGAAGAGATCAAGAGCTGAAAGAATGGCATGCACTGAGAGCCATGGACACGATTAGCAGCAATAAAACAGGTAAACACTGAGAAGATTTTGCTTGCACCAAGACCACAGTACAGATGACTTGTCAGCAGAAAACTTGTGATGTGACCACAAGACAGATGACTCATCAGCACAAGATCTGCATGCCAGTAAAATTGGATGACAACAAGGTTACAACACATTATATGTGCTGTTGCTCTTCCTGTTAACAGGAAGATGCACTGTAGACATAATATATTCAAAATGAGGAAAATATTGACAATGGTCAGCAACCTTGACTAAGATTTAAGGTGGGTCAGATAAGCTAGAGTCTGAAGCCAGTGATCCCACCACAGCAACTATTGACTCCCAAAGGGCAAAAAGTCTGTCATCACTAGTTAAGAGGAACCCAGAAATAATAGCAAGAACTCAACAGCCAGCATCTTTTATCCTCTGTGAATGAGTGTGTACATGCAATTTATTTAAGAAATTAATTAAAATGAAAATCACCTTCCCCTTTCATGAAGTGTTCCACTGAGTTTTCACAGAATCACAGAATCGTCTAGGTTGGAAAAGACCTTGAAGATGATCAGGTCCAACCATTGACCTAACATTGACAGTTCCCAACTACAGCATATCCCTAAGTGCTATGTCAACCTTACTCTTAAACACCCCCAGGGATGGGGACTCTACCACCTCCCTGGGCAGCCCATTCCAATGCCTAACAATCTGTTCTGGAAAGAAATGCTTCCTAATATCCAGTCTAAAACTTCCCTGGCGCAATTTGAGGCCATTCCCTCTTGTCCTATCGCTTGTTACTTGGTTAAAGAGACTCCTCCCCACTCTCTGCAGCCTCCTTTCAGGTAGTTGTAGAGGGCGATGAGGTCTCCCCTCAGCCTCCTCTTCTCCAGACTAAACAACCCCAGTTCCCTCAGCCGCTCCTCGTACGACATGTGCTCCAGACCCTGCACCAGCTTCGTTGCCCTTCTCTGGACACGCTCGAGTCATTCAATGTCCTTTTTGTAGTGAGGGGCCCAAAACTGAACACAGTAATCGAGGTGCGGCCTCACCAGTGCCGAGTACAGGGGTAAGATCCCTTCCCTGTCCCTGCTGGCCACGCTATTGCTGATACAAGCCAGGATGCCATTGGCCTTCTTGGCCACCTGGGCACACTGCTGGCTCCTGTTCAGCCGGCTGTCAATCAACACCCCCAGGTCCCTCTCTGACTGGCAGCTCTCCAGCCACTCCTCCCCAAGCCTGTAGCGCTGCTGGGGGTTGTTGTGGCCCAAGTGCAGCACCCGGCATTTGGCCTTATTGAAACTCCTCCAGTTGGCCTCAGCCCATCGCTCCAGCCTGGCCAGGTCTCTCTGCAGAGCCTCCCTATCCTCGAGCAGATCAACACTCCCACCCAGCTTGGTGTCATCTGCAAACTTACTGAGGGTGCACTCGATCCCCTCGTCTAGATCATCAATAAAGATGTTAAACAGGAGTGGCCCCAAAATCGAGCCTTGGGGGACACCACTCGTGACCGGCTGCCAACTGGATTTAATTTTGTTACATTAATTACTACAATTGGATTATATTATTTTAAAAAGTTAATAAAATCAATATCCTTGAAAGAGACTTTTGATAAGAAAGTAATGGTGATCCATGTGAAACAGCACATATGTGTAGAACAATTTTTTTTTATTCTGAAGAAAAACAATGAACATTTCTCTCTAAATGAAGACACATTAATATTTTTATTTAAAAGTCGTTTTTAAGCAAAGCAAAAAGTAGTAATATGAAGGCATACCAATAAATAAGATTAAGGAAACAACACTGCATACAAAATTTCTTCCAGCTATCAAAATGCTTTGGCTAAATTTTTATGTTTGGTTGGTTTCATTCCAATTTCCAAAAGCCAGTCTAGTTGTTTTGCTTGCTTGCTGATAGATGAAATATACATTTATTTTTTACAGTCTTAATACAAAATATAGTTTTGTTAAATCCTAAAATATTTGAAAAGATAAAAATAAAATTCTATTCTCAAATATTACAATAAAAAGACTGTATAGCAGGGCTTTGGTTTTGTTCCATCAGAAAGAGAATCTCTGAGCTGAAAGGAATTTTTAATTATCATCATCTTGATGCCTGCTAGCTGATGCCTGCAAGCAGTTGGTGCTAATTGCTGTAAGAGGCCTCAGACAAGAATGCACCCAAGGACATAAGTTTTGCAACTGTGATGGGTCCATCCCGGGGAGGGCAGAGAAACCAACAGACACCTGTGGGAGCCACAGATAAGAAAGCTGAGAAACTTTACAGACAGAGCAATGAGCCAAGACGAGGCCATATATGACAAAAACCTCAGAGTTCATGGAGAGAACACTAAAATACCTCTTCAACAATCACTAGGGACCACCACAGACCACCAAAAACCCCCATGGAAGCCCCTCAGAGACCCTTCCCCAGATTTCAGTACCTTGCACAATGTATTAACATATGCATTAGATCCTCTGGAAATAGGTGTGTACTTTTTGGAAATGACATGAATATTCATTTCTTTTATTGTATATAATAAGTGTGCCCTTGTCTTTCGGCATGCACGTTAGGTGGAGTGATCCCCCGTGCGTCCAGCGCTGCAATAAATAATGCCCGCCTCTAAAATGTCAAACTAAGTCTTAGGGGGTTCTTTTGAGACCAAATTTACGGTAACAATCTGTTCCCCAACAGAGGAATCTGACTGTTCTCCCTGTTCTCTTAATAGCCTCACAGATGGAAATCATGAAGCAAATAGGAGGAAGGCAGAGCCACACATGAATGTATAAGAGTAAAGAAAGGGGAGGAAGAAGAAATGGGGTCTGTTTGCACGTGGGAGGGTTACAAGAGGGTTTAGGAAGGAGGGGGTGAAGTGAGACATATATGCAGAGAAGAAAATCATGGGGGGGTCTGACTCATAGGGTGATATGCACAACAGAAGAGAAAGTGGCAGGGACAGAAGCATTGAAGGTTGCAGAGGAGTAGAGAGAGAAAGAAAAATGGAAGCTGGAAACTTAGCTGAATGTAGGAGGAAAGGATAAAGTAACAGATGAAAACTAGAGAAAGAGACAGGGTCATATTTGAATGAAGAAGAACTGTAGGGATAGACAGAAGATGGTTTTGGCAACAGGCTGGGTATTGAGCCAAATAGCTTATTTGATTAAAGCCTATCTTACAGAGGAATAAACAAGACTTGAATTAAAAACAGACAGTCACTATCATTGTTAAAAATCTGCATCTTATTTTTAATTTGAATTTGTCTTGAATTTGACTATTTTTTTCTGTTGTACTGATTTTTGACAGTGTGAAGTAAAGATCCAGAACGTTACTGAAAGAGTATAAAGATCTCAAATTGGCTGGCAAAACTCAGCTACTGATGATGCACAACACAACCAATGAGGCAGATCATACAGTACTATATTAAAGATTTAAGGGGTCTCAAAACAGAAGTGATTGGAAAAAAACCTGAATGATCTTTTATAAAGATCTCAATGTCTCCATAAGCAGTAGAAAATTGAAAAAAACCCAAACCCATACAAAGCAAAGAACACAGGAGCTGAATCACATAACACAAAGTAAAAAGCTAAGTTTTTTAAACATCAGTCAGCATTCCAGGCCTATGAATGGAATCAGCTGTATCCCAGAGATAGCAGGGCTAAATGTCAGGCTCAGGTAAAACAGTGTATCCATATATGAGTGAGGCTTAGACTACAGTGAGATCTCATTTACTCAAGATAATAGATCTAGACACTCCAACTAGCAGAAAAGCTCAGATAATCTGGATATTATTCACATTATCAACAAATAAGATATACCTACCTCAGTCCTTGGTTCCAAATGGGCTTGTTAACTTCAGTGCAGCTAACAGCAGAAATATATGGAGTCAGCTGTGATTTGGTGCTATACCCAAATATATCACTACAGAGCATAATACGGAAAATATGAGTAATTCCACAGAACTCATCTTAGATTTAACAGGATGTATTAGCTGCATCTCAGCACCAGCTATACTGAATCTGTAGGCATTTCACCACTTGATACTTTGTAGCCCTCCTTTCCAAGAAGGCCAAGAAAAGGGCTTGCTACGTCAGGCAGAATACTGGGTTTTATTTGCAAATGCCTCTGACCTAATAAGCCCACTGGAGCTAAAAAGTGCTGTAGTGTACAGAAAGCAGCAATGGAGTCATCTTACTTTCAGAAGAGCTTAGGAATGGCTTATCAGATCCTGTTACAGGCATTACAGAAATAGCCATGCTGTTTCTGAACATGCCAGCATATCTGCAGTCATGCAGTGCTGCACCTAAGCTAATAAAACCTGTCACCTCTGACTTGTTTCTTCATCAGTGACATAGAGAATTTGCATCCCAAATGATTCTGTCCAAATCTGAACAGCTGCAAATATGGATGTGATGATCTTGCTGAATTTCACCTTAAAAACTAATTATGTATGTCTAGGTATAAGCTGACCATACATAGCTGAAACCTGAATACAATGATAAATTCAGACAACCTTCTTTTGCCCTTTATATGTACAAGCATAGCTCTACCTGTTTGCAGTTGCAAGTATTCAGCAAATCTACTCCAATGTATGTCAGCATGAGCATAAATAAAACAAGAAACATAAACTCAGTGTCCAATTAATGTGTGGGTGGGTGGGCAGGTTGGAATCATGCATCCATTATCAAATAGAAATTTTATGTTTGCATCAGGAATGCATGCTAGTATTCCAGAGTAACATTTGCAATGCATTTAGTATTACAGTGAAAACCCCAGAAATGTCTGATGAGGGGAGGAGGAAAGGGGAGGGGAAAATCCCGCTAAGAGCAGATCACTGATAGAATACATTAAATAAGGCCTGTGGCCATAGAATGGATTTGGAGAAGAGAAACAAATACTGAAAAACTATTCAGAACTGTATGAGGTACAGATCTGGTATGAAAATGAAATTCAGTTATTAAATGCTGTATTAAAATATATATGCTAGAGGAAGCTAAATTCAGACTCATCAGACAAGTCAGATTCTTGAATTGTCTATTTTTGAATACTTGACTTTGCAAAATGAAAGTTCTTTTAAAAAATTTCTAGGGATGTAAATTTAACTATGTTAATTATAAGAGTGCTTAAATACACAGAAATCTGAAAGAGATAATAGGCTATCTGCTTGTGATTAAAGAGTCAGTTAAAAGGAGAAGGTTATGAAAAGTGTAACTGCAATCTTACTTCTACCATCTTGAATCAATAGTTGGAACTTATGAAGATGTTTGCATCTGCTGTCATTAGACAAATCCTTCTAGAGAGAACTGATACAAGTTCTATAGGATATACTTTTGAAAGTATTTGCAAGTGGTAAATCCACAAGATTATACAACTACATTCAAAATTCTCCACCCTAGAACAATGATTCATGAACATGAGAAGTTCCTTCTTCTACCTTAAGTCCTTCTTTTAGGGCAAGCTGAAATTCAAGCAAATTGAAATGAACATAAAGTAGGAGAAGAAAGAATTCTGTGGCTTGGGATTGCTTTTTGCATCTGAAAAATTTCGTTTGATTTTTATTAGCTTTTCCCTAAACCTAGGAAAAGAAAAAACATCGAGAGTTTAGAGGGTCTCTTGTAATTTGATTTTGATTGTGTGGGAGATTACATGATATATTATGAGCAAGTGAAAACAGAATTAAATGATCCTCATGGTTTCAGTGAATTAAACCCCCTTATTCTGAAATCAGAAATACCATAGTAAAGTTCATGATCAGTGAGAAAAGTTGGGACTAGGAGATAATAGCGAAGAAGGGTGAGACAGAAGGGTATTCTAGCTTCTTCTTTTCCATAAAAAGATGCAGGGTTCATTCTGAAAGGAGAAAAGAGAGGAAATGATCTTTAGAACACTGACCAGGGGTTTCTTTTTAGTAGGTAACCACAAACACCTATTGAGATATTTATCTGTGGTATATGTGTCACAAGAAAGAAGAAACAGTTGGTAGAACACTCTCTTTTGTAGTCAAAAAAACAATTATCATGCCTCCTTACTCAGAAAATGGTGCCAGTTGCTTATCTGGAAAACAGGAGAACACAACAGCTTTAAAAATATTCCAGTTGACTTTTTCTGTATTAAAATGTACTTTCTGGTTTTATGTGTTGCTCAATACAGGGTTTTTTAATATGTAAGAATGAAGTTTATCTTGTGATTGACAATGGGAATATTTTATTAGACAATCATAAAATATTTATTTGTTAAAATATTTGTTATGATCTCTGAGTCATCAGAAGAAATTCCCTTTAATCAATTTACTGGGCTCTCTGTCAACTTGATACAAGAATCATGTGTAGCTTAATCTTTAAAAACCCGAAATCTCTTACTCCCATGCTTTCAATCCAGTGGATAAAACTTCACAAGTCCGGGTCATCATCAGTGGTACCATCATGAAAACATGGTTAGAATAACAAGTTCTGTCTTCTCAAGCCTTCTCCTTTCTCAGTTAATTTAAGGGACTGTCTTTTTCATTAAATGTTGTCTAAGAAGCTAGAAGGACTAGAGTGACCTCATACCAACCAATTCTAGAAAAAGATGCCACAATCTGGTTAAAGGATGTTCCTCCCCTTTCCCCTTGTACAGATTTCTGCAAGGCCCACAGGACATTACTGAGAAATGACCTAGACCCTAACAACCCAGCCAAGAGAAGTGAAATGGGATATATTTGTCCACACATGCATCTCCGTAATGTAAAGAGAAGTTATAAGACATGCTCACAAATTGGATTAAGATACTTCCTACATTTTTTTATAGGTGATAGACAGGGAAAAATATAACAAAGTCTTTCTCTATTGGAGTATTCTATGATGGATTGACACTGAGTGGGTGTATGAAATTAGTTCAATGTGGCCAACAGCAAATTTAGAAGAAACTGAAATGTAAGTAAATGATGGTTCTTTTTCATTAACATATATAATTTCTGATAGACCTTTTAATTTTGGTTATGTATCTCCAACGTACTCTGCTACCTTATTTATTATTTTCAGTTACTCATTGCTATGTGAAGTGCTAAGGCTTGGACAACAGGCCCAAGACAGAGTTGACCTATAGATGAATCGTGTATATTTTATAACTGATAACCATTGTGCTAGTAGGTATTGTACTAAGTTATAACAACCCACTTATGCTGGTGTAAAAAGTGCTAAAGCATTGAAATACTGCAGCCTGAACAACAGGCCCCAAGCTGAAGCTGCTGACTTAGTATGTAGTCATTAATAAAATATGTAAACTCACTAGTGAAAGACAAAATATAATCAGTAGTGAGGAGAGAATGTATCCAACTTTCCTTTCACAGCCTTGTTCAAGGCTGAGAACCCAAGTATTTGGCCTTGTTAGAAACTCCCTTGGTTCCCCCCCCCGAGCCCTGGCCAGGCTTTGGGTGGAATCCAACAGGAGGATGAAACCAGAAATTTTCTGCTCAAAACAAAGGTGCCAGCTATTCTGGTTTGCTGATTTTTGATATATAAGGCTGGACCCGCTCACAGCGACTTTGGGTGCCTCAGCTACGGGTGGAGGCACCACGTAGGATTTCCCACTTGCTGGGAAAGGCTCCACAAACCCTCGCTGCAGCCGGGGCTGCCCAGCGCCTGCGGGGCTGGATGGTGGTAACGTATGCAAGGGGGGATGGATCTTTCTTAATCCCTGTTCTCTCTCTCTCGTAGTAATGATTTGATGCATTACCCTGTATTTCCCTATTTGTTGCTTTAGGTGCAGTATTCAGCCTTTTCTTACTGCACATTTCCTGTATTACTCTGTTACATTATTTGGTTATCACTAGTAAAATACGCCTGCTCTTTTCACTCTGATGTCTGAGTTTAATTGGTATCCTTAATCAGCAAAACACTATGTCAACTTCCTTGAATTTTCTTCATCAGTGTGATCCTTTGTTTTAGAAGCATGTCATTTTTTACGTTCTGTTAACACAAAAAATAAGGGTTTTAGCTATAAAGGATGTTTGTCTTTAACAAATTGTTTTATTTCTCTGCTATCCATCATCAACATCTCGGCTGCTTTTTGTACTGGGACTGGCTAGGATGGAGTTAACTTTCCTCATAACAGCCCATACAGGTCTGTGATTTGCACTTTTGGTTAGAAAGGTGTTGATAATGCACCAACGTTTTGGCTATTGCTGAGCAGTGCTGGCACAGCATCAAGGTTGTCTCTCCATCCCCCTCCTCCAAAGGCTGGTAGGCTGGGGGTGGACAAGAGTTTAGGAGGAAGCATAGTTGTAACAGCTGACCCAAACTGACCAAAGGGATATTCCATTCCATATGACATCATGCTCAGCAATAAAAGCTAAGAGAAAGGAGGTGTGTGTGGGGGCATTGGTTATTAAGACATTTGTATTCCAAAGCAACTGCTACATGTACTGAGGCTCTGCTTCCCAGGAAGTACCTGGACATAGCCTGCTGATGGAAAATAGAGAATAAATCTCCTTTGCTTTTGCTTTACTTCCCCACCCCCCCTTCTTCCCAGGCTCAGCTTCACTCCTGACACTTCTACCTCCTCCCCCACTGAGCGACTGAGTTGGGATGGGGAATGTGGTCAGTTCATAACACTTTGCCTCTGATGCTCTTCCTGCCTCACAGTTTTCCCCTGCTCCAGCGTGGGGTCCCTCCCATGGGCTACAGTCCTTCACGAAGTGCTCCAGCATGGGTCCTTTCCATGAAGTACAGTTCTTCAGGAACAGACTGCTCCAGCATGGGCTCTCCACAGGATGCAGCTTCCTTCAGGGCACCTGGTCTGGTGTGGGGTCCTCCATGGGCTGCAGGGTGGATATCTGAACCAATGTGGTAGTCCATGGGATGCAGGGGGACAACCTGTTTCACCATGGTTTTCTCCATGGGCTGCAGGGGAAATATCAGCTCCAGCACCTAGAGCACCTCCTCTCCCTCCTTCTTCACTGACCTTGGTGTCTGCAGGATTGTTTCTCTCACCCCTCTGTCTCACTGCTGCTGCACAGCATTTTTACCCTTTCTGAAATATGTTATCACAGAAGCGCCACCAGCATCGCTGATTGGCTTAGCTCTGGGGAGCGGCAGGTCCATTTTGGAGCCAGTTGAAACTGTCTCTTTCTAGTATGGGGGCAGCTCCTGATGGGGAAGCCACTCCTGTATCCTCCCCCTACCAAAACCTTGCCACATAAACCAATGCATTTTTGTATATAACAATGGATGCACAGATTCTTAAGTATGCATTTGCCACTGTCTCTATTGTTTTCACTGATGACTTTATCCAGATGCATATTCTTTAATTCCATTTACAATTGGGACAATGGAAAAAAAATAAACAAAAAATATTTCCTCTGCAGAAAGAATTAATGACAGAATCACTAATAGAGTAGCACTTCTCTACATAAAGTGCTAAATTTCCAGAAAACTTTTTAACTCTTGAACAAAGTAAGAATCTGAATTGAAATCTGAATCTGAAATGAAAAGCAGAATAAGCCACTACTGAAACACTGAAACCCACATCAAAGCAGTCTCAAAAAGACACAGTAAGCATGCAGTATACATGTATTTGGGAAATAAGAACTGTAGAAAAAGTGCAATTAAACAGAACATTAAAAAACCTAACACAGGAAATTCCACACTTTATGGAACAGTTTCTAATGTTTTCTCAGAGAAGAAACTGTCATTTATTAATCACAAACTTTCACTGCTGTACACTTACAAAATACAATTCTAACTTAAATCATGCCATTTTTTGTCATTAAAAGGATTTTAAGAGTTAATCTGCTTAAACATCTTCAACTGTAAAGACATATAAGACAAAGCACAGATAAAAAGATACTGAGAAAACTGAGTGGTGAGTTGAAAGTCAAAAAGGCCACCAACATTTTATTCTTCAAAGGGCAGCATTAAATATCAAGTCAAAACACTAATAATAATTTTAGATAATCTCAGCTAAATTTGTCATCAGAGAACCGAAAACTAGTAATTTCAGAGTCACTGTTTTACTGAATGGATCTAAGTGTTTTGTCTGTCTTTGCCAAGTTCTTCAGAGTTAGCATCCTTATTTTTTCTAGCTGATTTGGCCAGTCTCACGGTGTGCTAGCCAAGTTTTAACTGTCCAAAGAACACAGAAAAGTGTGATGGTTCGAGCACAGTGTAACGTTATGGAGGGCAGGCAAGCATGGAAGTTATCCAGAGGTCTTATAGCCCAGAAAAACATGATAGAATTAAGAAGTTTCTTGCAAACCCAAAGTCAAGAGACAGAATTTTTTTTTTATGGATTTGGACTGCAAACTGGGCATGAGAATCAGTGAAAGACCTTCACTAATTCCTTCTCTAATTATATTAGTATGTTTCAACAAGTTGCCCTAGACTCTGAAAACCCTGAACCAGAATGATAAAGTTATTAAAAGATGGTTTTATATTTATTAGCAGAGATGTCTAGAGAAGCTGATTACCAGTGTATGTCCTAAAAAATGTCTCAGGACAATGCTGTTAGTTTCCATTTTAATAAAGTCAATCACATGTACTAATATAATAATCTAATATAATCTAATGGAATAAAGGCAGAAAATTCCAATAAATCAAAGATTTCATCAATGCATTTCTACTATTTAGTACTCAGGAATTATAAACAGTCTAAATATTTACTAAGTCTTCATTAATTAAATGGTTCTTAAAACAGCTTGCAGTATAATTTTGAAGATAAATCTAGCAATATATAAAACAAAGTGTTGCATATTAATCAATACCAGAGGCTACCAAACCCACACATTTTCCAGCTTCTGAGGGAATCAGAGTGATACAGTTTCCTGAATCTAGTATCATTCCATCAATTTGAAACTCTTTCCAATTGTTGATGAATACTATGAACTGAAGATTAAAAAATAAATCAAGAGCATCTGAAAAACAATTTTGCTGAACAATGTATTTTCATAAAGAGAAAACCCATATGAAAGATAATCCAAATTTGAGTTGCTAAAATAGAAACAACACCCAGTCATTAAGTTTCTTTAAATACAAGTATAGCATTAACAATATAACACTATTGTTAAAGGAAGTATTATTTAATATCTTTTCAGGAGAAAAATGAAGATATGGCAGAGATTCATTGTAGCAAATTCTACTCTTGAATAGTTACAGAAAAACTCACAACAGATTTGAATAGCTCACTCTACTCCTAAGCTGATAGAAGCTAAGATCTCCAAAGATTTGTAACATGGGTGATTTCTGAGATCAGTCATAAGAATGAAAATAAAAGCAAATAGAAAAAAAAAATACACTATGGAAACAATACATATGAACATATGCTGTGAGAAAATTAAAAAAGATACCTGAAACAAGTTCCATAACAATATAAATAGGTTGTCGTTGTGTGCAAACTCCTATGACTTTTACAATATTAGGATGATCATACTGTTTGAGTATTCTGCAAAACATACAGTAAATTTATTATATTAATAAACTTTATTGTATAAACTGATTAAGTATCATAGGAAAATATCTTAAACCCTTAATATTATTTTAATGGAACATGTCATTACTGTTATCATTAAAAAATCAATATAACAGATCATTTGTCATTGTGTTTGAATGAGGGCACATCAACTCACTTATAAATCAAGACTGAATGCTATATTATTTTTATTATAATTCTACTATTTGTCTACATGACAAAACTGAAAAATGGCCTGACAGAACTGTAGTTCCTCAATAACAATCTAAAACAGCATGCTATAATTTACAAGATGTACATTTGAAAGAGCTAGGAAGAATTCTGTAGAAGCATTACAACTTTTAAATGTTTCTTCTACTATTTGCTAAGTTTAACCATGTCTTCTTTTTCTCTTTTTCATAAGAGAAAGGGTAAAAATACTAACCTACTTGGTACATACATACTTAGACACAGTACATTTATTTTTCTTTAATTATAAGACTGTTCTTCCAGTGGCAGGCTGCTTAGCAAATGAAGCATCTCTGCAGTAGCTGAGTTATGAGCCATTTAAAGATATTCAATAGCTGTAATGGCTGATATTTGTGATTTATATAATGTTTTATAGCTTTCCATATTGATCATACTAGTTTTTGAGTAAAAATGAAAATATATCAAGTTCCATAGCAAGAAGAAAGATTATTTAAACAATTTTAAAATTATCTTGATATGCCTCCCTACCCTGATGAAATTTATATACCCTGAAGATATTTATATACCCATATAATCAGTCTATATTCAGAATAATTAGCATATTGTGGTATGATTGTAATCTGAAAATAGGTATGCAATCACATGCTGCCTGACACAGCACAGAATATGTCTTCTGAAGTGAATTCTTCTTCCCAATAAAAAATTAGTAAATGAGGGTCTATACTATAACCTGTCCAAATTTGATCAGCTCTATTAATCAAGCAGGTGAGAAGGCAGGATTTAGGACTGGTATGATTCAACATTTACAGTGCAACAGTGTAGTGCAATAAGGGGAAGGACAAAGTCCTGCACCTGGGGAGGAACAACCCCATGCACTGATATATGCTGGGGGTCACCCAGCTGGAAAGATTGGCAGAAACGGAGGTGCCAGTTGGTGGACACCAAGTTGAACATGAGCCAGCAATGTGCCCTTGCAGCAATGAAGGCTAATGGTATCCTGGGCTGAATGAGGCAAAGTACTGCCAGCAGGTTGAGGGAGGTGATCCTACCCCTCTGCTCAACACTAGTGAGGCCACACCTGGAGCCCTGTGTCCAGTTCTGGGCTCTCCATCTGGAAACAGTCCTGAGCAACCTGTTCTAGGTGGCCCTGCTTGAGCAGGGGACTTGGACAAGATGAACCCCAGAGGAGCCTTCCAACTGCAACCATTTTGTTATCCTGTGGTATAATCATGTATAAAGTAACAGTGTCTTTCAGTCTTTTTATCTGAATCCTTATGGCAAAATGCAGAAAAAGTTTTAAATTGAGGCACTTACAATAAGAAAAATGTGTTTTATAGGCATAGCTTGCTTTGTTGAAGAGGTGGTATTGCCAAGTGCAGATGCTGCTGCATTCACACATAAAAAATGCCTATTTTTAGTTATTAGGACAACAGTTGTGGAACATATTGAGGGAGAGAAAGAAAGAGAAAGAAAGTAAAAAAGTTTGAGAACAACTTCTTAAAATTTTTGTAAAGGTCAGATTTTATAAATTCATCTAGTAATAGAACTTGAAAAGACACCACAGCGTAAATATATGTTTTAATTAAATTTAGAAAACCTACCTGGCTTCTGACAGAAATTTTATTTTCAGTTCCTGAGGAAGATCTTCTTTACAAGTTTTTACAGCAACAGGAGTCTTATCCTTTAATGTTCCTTTATATACCTCACCAAAATTACCCTGAAATCAGGAAAAAAATATTATTCTAAGGAAACAAAGTCTTTGCCTTTTCATAAAAGCACACTAAAGTAAGAAGAATAGAATAATCTCCATCAGATACATTTCCTATTTCCTCATTCTTTTAGATAAGCTTTGTATTGCCCAAAGTACAAATCAACTCCATTTTAAATTTGTCAGGTAAATTTTCAAATGAATCTCTCTCCTGTTTGCTAGTATCTGGGGCTGCACATGAGTTTAATAAACAGCAAAAATCTTCTGGAAATGTTTTATTTTCTTTCCTCAGTGAAATACCATGCATTTGAATACTGTAGTGCCAAAGGAAGAAGATAGAGAAATGGAGGGAAAAAAATCATAGATGGAAAACAACAATGCTATTTAGTTACAAGAAAAGACATTCAGGTACCTAAACACAAGCCTCTAGTAGTATATGAGAAAACAACATACCTGGCAAGCATGGCAGAGGATCTTTAACAGCCATCTATCATTCTAGAATAGCACTTCTAGAGGCCAGGACACTACCTCTGATATCTAAAATGGCACTAGATGCCCAAAGGTAAGTAGCTGAATCACTCCCAACATGCTTTTCCTCTAGCTTTCTGTTTAGAAGTACTTAATAGTGAAAATTGAAATTACCTTAAAGAGTACTTAAGTATTAAAAAAATATTTCCCCTTAATTTAAAATATGTAATTATCATTTTATATCTGTTCCTTTTATATAACTTTCATTTTGCAGGGTATTATAGAATTAATACAGAGCAAATAAATTCACACCTGAGGTAAAGCAAAATCTTCCTCTTTACTAAAGTTTGCATCATCTTCTACATTAAACTTCCATGATTTTTCTATTATTCTTTTCCAGACCACTCAAGATTTTATAATCCTTCAGACTTCTCATTTCCAAGGTAAATTAGGACATTTTATTTAACATTTTCTCATATCATCCTGTCATCCTTTTGTCACTGATTTCTTATTAATTTGAGCTGATTTTAATGATTTTTGTTGATTTGGATTTAAATAAGGAATGATTTAGAGTAACCATACAACCAGTTATGCTGCTACAAAGTCCTTTGTAAAACCCCAGGCGAAGGTCACGTAGGCTGGTGTCCTGGTTTAGCCAGGATAGGGTTAAGTTTCCCCAGCAGTGGGGGGGAGCTCCAGCCGGGTTATTCCGATCCCAGCCGGTCGTCACATCCTGCCGCGCTGCTGCCGCTGAGGCGACCGGTCGGTCAGCACGTGTGTTGTACCAC
>ML997666.1:0-19574 GCA_010365825.1 Otus sunia | reverse complement strand
GTCAAACCCCCACAGCCTGTGACCTGCATCTCCCCTGAGCTGGGACGCCTCTCAGGCATTAACTCCTTGAGGGACCGCCCACTGATAGAGCCGACAGAAGGCCAGGGAAAAGTCGACCCACTCGAGTCTCAATGATCACCTGTCGAGGAATGCCAATGCATTGTGAGTATTTACTCTAAACTTGAGAAGAGGGAAATTTTAACTTTGAGCTAGCTTCTCTTTCACCCACTCGCTCTCTGCTTACCGATGTGTTTGGGTATACACAGTTATTTTCACCAGTGTGGAAACATACTTATTCTACTGGATCCAAATACTTTTGTCTGTCTGTGTATTTGTATGTTTTATATTTGTGAATGTGCATGTACATATGTACATATTTAAGGTACCATATAGTAAGTTAGAGTGATTCTTGTCATCTTTGAATCTGTAGTTAAGTCGCTATTTCAATAATAACATTTTACCAAATTATTTTGTAAATCTTTAAATTGGTTAATGATTAAGTGCTGCTATTCATTAATCAATCTTGATTTTCTGCTAAATCATTACCATGTTAATACTTTCATCTGCGACACAGACACATTACATTGCTTCCCAGTAAATGTGATTTACATTTATTTAAAGCACAACGTTCTCTTTCCTATTAAAGTAAAAGAGCTGGTATAAAATTGCATACTGCAGTAATTTAAAAGATAAGGCAAATATGAAATATACAGACTTCATGACTGATATATACCTATTTAAATGTTATTTAGCTCACTTGATAACTTACTTTGCCCAGTAATTCTCCCAGTGTGACATCTTCATGACTGAGAGCCCATTTCTTGTCCTATGAAAAGGAAAGAAGAATTTTCAGTCTGTATACTTTCTATAAAATAAATTTCAGCCAGTAGAAACGTACCTAAAGAAGGATTTTATTCAGACCACTCAATCAATAACATGCTAGGAAGTTACAAATTCAAGAGTCTGCAAAACATGTTTTAGAAATCTTGCTATACAGTAAGATATTGAAATATACTACACAGCAAATTTCTATCAGAATATTATGCCTACAACAACAGCATACACTTTTTACACACAAGCTCTGGAAAGGATATCTATCACTGTTTAAAAAAAGGACTCAAGTAAGAATCAGAAGGACAACTTAATTTTAGAATATAAAATAACATTGCTATATCAAAAAAAAATTTCTCCTCAGTGTACTGAAAAAAAGAACAAATTTTCCTATTATGAATAAAATACATATTTGCATCTCTTAAACCTTCTGTGGTAGTTTGATATATTACAGGAAACTACTTGAAAAAGATAACATAACAAGCACTGATTACAGTATCTTTTCAGTGCTGATGACCAATACCACAAATATTCTGCAGTAACCCACAGATACATTGAAAACAATCATAAGCTTCTTGCTACACAGACCTATTTAGTAAATATTTAATGAAAAAGTCAGAGTAGGATATTTTAAGTCTAACCCATATGGTGAAACAACTGTTTAATATTGTTCATTTTTATATAGTCTGTTAGCACCTCATCTACTAACCATATAGCAAGCACGATTACCACCTGTCATGTTATTGGTAAGGTCCTAATTATATTTCAAGCAATCTCTGTTACTAATTGTGGTGCTACAGTCTTGTACCAGCATGAATGAAAAGTATGAGAGACTTTTAGCAAATGGTAAGAGGACATGGAAATATTTTAATTCAAGGAATAACCATTTTCCAAAGTGTTCATAGTTTTTTAGATTTTATTTTCTCATTTGCTTTCAGGGTGAAAAACAATACTGAGTGAATTATTGCCTCCATTTTACTTACCAGGTACAAAGATATAAATATATTAAACCAAATTTTTCAACTGAAAGACTGGAATAGGAGAATCTGTGTTAAGGCATTATATTGGTAAAAGTTTTTAGCATAAGATAAAATATTTTTCAAGTGCTTTTTTTTTGCCTTATGAAGGGGCTCAAACAAATGAATTTCCAACAATCATTGATTAAGACTAAACTGTGATGCAGGAAAGCTTTGCTTGTGTTTTGCTTTGTTTGTTTCCCAAGGACTCCTTAACTGTTTCCCTAGGCCTCTTTGTCTGTTTAGACAAGAGTAAAATGCTCCCTACATAAATCACTGATAGCAGACTCAAGGCCTTCAATGGACACTTGGGCAACTCCTAGAATGGGCAAACTCAAGATAAGGGGGGACTCAAACAAAGGGACACAGAGATTCTGTTACAGGGAGGATGATTTTGCTGATTTAGGAAGAAGGCACCTGTTACTTCACAGCGCGTGCTCTGGAAAGAAGGTCAACTAGTGAACACTGCGAAGAAGACTGCTTACTTCTTCCCTCAACCACCAAAGACCCTCACTCTATTTTCCCTACGCATGCTCAGACTATGTAAATGAATTCCGGGAGCTCATTATCATAAGACACCCCTTTCCAGGAAATCTAATGAATATGTATGATTTGTGTGTATGTAAACTGATGTCCCTTGCTAGTTCTTGGGAGCCCTCATGGTGGAGAATCGCCAGGGTGACCCCAGCTCTGCTAATAAAGAATACCTGCTTAACAGTAAAAAAACTTTACTGTTGAGTCAATTTGTTTGTTTCACTTACAATATTAAATACATTTAAGTTTATCCTGAACAAAGTCTGTTTAATTTTGATATTCTCATTTCTACTAATATATTTATCAAACTATTCCAGATAGATATTAAAGCTAACAGCTATTTGTGGTATCACTAAGGTTACTGCCTTTGTAATCCTGTAATTGGTGCTTGCTTTCCAAGTGAACCACAGTATGTGATAATCATTACATTAGAAAACAACACATATATGATTTTTATCACAGGTCAAAATTTCAATCACTATTGTTAATAACTCTACAGTGTGAAATGATCTCAAAAACAAAACAAAAAGCATGTACTGCCCCATTACACTCTCCCTCAAGCATAATTTACCAGGTTCAATGAAACTAAAAAAATCATTGTGGATGAATACAAATACATGTAACACATACAGCATGCAAATATATTTTCAGATACAGCAGATAGGAAATATTCTGCTCTATATACTTACAATATTTCTGAGTAAGTGTAATGTATGAATTCTTTTGTTGAAATAGACTCAGTAGAGATTACACTAGAAAAAGAATGCAGACAGAATATCTATCATTTTAAAAAGTGCTAGAGAAAAAACACATTTAAAGTAACCTACTGTGGGCTACTAGAACATTTAAACTGCACTTGTAGGGAAAAAACAGAACTCAGTGATTTTTCCAGATTGTTTTTATAACGAGTGTGTCCTGACTTGAATCTGGCTGACCTGCAATCCTTCTCCCTGACAACTAAAATACACAAAGACTGAGTTGCTTCAGCAGTCTTAGGAGCCATTTTTAGTAGGCTGTCCCATTTACATTGCATATAAAGCCTACCAGCTGTTCATTGCTGTCCACTGGACCTGTTGGGTACAAGTGTGCTTCAGACTCTTCATTTCTGGTTCTGGTCCCTGGTCTCCTATTCTGGTCTGGTTTCCCTGCCTGACACCATGATGTGAGCAGCCATAAAGATGGCCTGGTTAGAAGGGGAAAATTACTGAGCAGAAGAAAATGTCTGCTGAAAAATACTGACAGAGAAAATGCCTGCCAGACTGGGAACTGCTAGCCTGGTAACTAGGCCTGTGAACCAGAAGAATCCTTGAAAAGTGCATCTGGAATCTTTGAAGTATGGCTGGGTACCTAGAAACTGGAGACATTCTGAGATACCATTGATAAGTACAAAACCAAGGAACTGTAACAGCAACTTATCATCTGAAAATGTGAAAAATAGTCTTGGAAAAGGGGAAAACATCCTGAGAAATGACGAATCAGTAACTGCCATAGGCTGTTCTAATTGCAAGAACATGAAATGAGTCTGGAAAAATAAAAGTGGTTTGAAAAAGCAGAAAACATCACCCATTTGCTGTTCCAGAAAGTTAACCATTTCAATGTTTTTTCAAATCCATAAGAAGTAGTATCCTTTTGTATCTCATGAAGTGTCCTGGTTTAGCCAGGATAGGGTTAAGTTTCCCCAGCAGTGGGGGGAGCTCCAGCCGGGTTATTCAGATCCCAGGGGATGTCACATTCTGCCGGGGAGGCGACTGGTGGGTTAGCACGTGTGTTATACCATCGCTCCCTTCTCACTGCTGTATTGGTAGCTATTTGGCTTTGTTCATTGTTATTGCTGTTGTTCTTATTGTTATTGTTGTTGTTTGTTGTGTTGTTGTTACACTGTTGTATTAAACCTCTCCTTATCCCAGCCCGGGGCTTTGTATTTCACACCCTTTGTGGGGGAGGGGCAGCGGCTGCGTGGTCTCAGACTCCGGCAGGGACTAAACCACCACATGAAGCATTTTAGTCTGTTTCCAAATTTCATTTAAATCAGTGTGTTATCGATTTATTAATAAGTAGAAATGATTGTGTTTGATTTAACAGAAATATGGAATCATAAGAAATATTTAGTAATTTTTTTTATTTATTGTAGTTTGTTTTAGCAACCAACGGCTGCTTTGGGGTCCCCTATACAGCCCCATATCAGGGCCGAAGAGATTGGTTATAAGCATTTAGTAGAAACGTTTGGAACCTAGGCAACCAACCACAAACTGATTTGTAAGTTGATTTATAATACATATATACAGGACTGGGAGAATGCAAGTAGTTGTCAAAGTCTAGGATTAATGGGAACTGGGGGAAACAACCGTAACAGCTTATAAGTACCTGCCAAGAAAACTGTGTCCTTAAGCAAAAGGTAATTCTGGCAGGGGGAGATCGCGACCACCGACCCATGAACCACCTACTCACATTACACCCCAGACTCATTTCTAGGCATTTTTAATCTTTACGGCGCAGAATCAGAAGTAGGCGGAGAGAGAGTATGTTAATGATTTCTTGGAAATGTATGTTTATATATGACTATTTAATGAATATGTATGAGTAAGTTTTATATAAGATGTATGATTTTGGTGCTTGGTGTGCGCTGTTGGTGAGAATATTCCCCTGCGCGTCCGGCCGTCAATAAAGAAGTGTCTGCTTATCTACATCAAATTGGTGTCGATAAGTTCTTTATTCCGGATTTTCGGTAACAAGTGGACATCCTTCCACTTTGATCTACATATATACAGCAGCTCGTATTTAAAACTGTGCATACTCCACCTTGAGAGGTCAGCATATCGAGAGCCATCCTACTCTGTAAAGCAATTTTAGCTGAGACGGTTCTTCTTGCAGGGCCTTTTTAGCATTGTAAGTCTCGTTCCCAATTTTCTCAATTGTGGCCGAAATATTTACTATGGCTTTTTCCAATTCACTGACTCCTAACCATGGTATAAACCATCTGGCAAAAGAATGAAAAGCTGTTGGTCATTCTATAACAGGATTGCCTCTTTTTGTCTCTTTAGGAATAATCTTAGCCAAATTTGTTTACCTCCACTGAACTTGTCCATCATTATTATATTTGGAACAATTGCACCTAAAGTGCATATTCCTGCCCAGTTTCCTGGTAAAACTATTCTGGCTCATGTGCCACATATCCAGTACCATCCTTTACCTTCTGAAATGGGCCAGACAATATTGGGCAAGCTGACATGTCCTCTTTTTGCTATTGTTATTGTATGATTACAGCTAGTGTAATTTCCCACAAAAATGCTGTTTTCCAACAAGCAATTTATCCCATCTATCCCTTTTGGGGGGGAACATCTCTGAAAACATAATTTGTAACTGTCATGTGGAGGTGGGCTTTCTACTTCCCATTCCTGAGATTCTAAAGAATCTACTTTAAAAGAAGTATTACTCCAGATTTCGCCATGACATATTTGTAGGAATGTGTATTCCTATTAAAGGAATCCCCCTTCAGCCATGTTCTGGAAAATGAGTACAAACCCAGCAATCAGACCCGTTTGTGATTGTAATGGTCCTCTGAATCAGACTGAAATGTAAATTCCGATCCACAGATTTCCTGGTTCCTGTTGAGTCAGAAAAATTGGTATACAGTACTGTATCACCCAAACTAATCTTACTTTGTTCTTGATAGACATTTCTAAGCGTATATCTCACAAAAGGAATCAATATCATGAATAGTATACAAAACAGAAAAATCAGTCCTTGAACACAATCTAAATCAGAATACAACTTAATGGATTCTCAGCTACAGTTCATTGGATTCTTGAAGTCTTCAGCTTCAATGGTTGGATTTTCTCAGAAATCCACTCTTCCTCTGGAACCTCCTTCACCCTGGTGTAGTGTATCCAAGAGTCTATCCCTTCTACTTTAACAGTGGTATAAGTAATGAATGGTCCTTTCCACCATTCCTTTAAGGGCTCATCCTTCCAAGTCCAGATATAGACTATTGCCTGGCTGGAAGTCATGTACTGGAGTATAGGTTTAGGTACCTGTGAAGGGAAGAGAGAACACCCCCAAAGATAACATATATCCAGCTAGTGAATGATCTCCTGTTACATGCATTTGGCTATCTTTGCCAGTTAAGTCATTTACTGGGTATGGTTTACCATACAGTACTTCAAAAGGACTTACACCTTCTCTGACCCTGGGGTAATCCGAATTCTCATTAATGCTACTGGCAGCACATCTATCTATTTCATCTGAGTTTCCTGACACAGTTTTGAAATCTGTCTTTTTAATGTCTGATTCATTCTTTCCACCTTTCTACTCGACTGAGACTGCCAGAGAGTATGCAAATACCATTTAATTTGTAGGAATTTAGCAACTCCTTGTACTATTTCAGCTATAAAATGGGGCCTATTATGCAATGATATCCCTTCTGGAACACCAAATCTAGGAATCACTTCTTTTAATAGTGCTCTAATTACCTCTCTGGCTTTGTTGGTGCAACATGGAAAAGCTTCTGGCCATCCTGAGAAAGAGATACTTAAACTGATCACGTTTTGGTAACTCAGAAAAATTTATTTGCCAGTACTCCCCAGGGGTTTGACCTCAATTAACTGCTCCCAGTGGAGGTCTTTTTTGGATCTTTGAATTATTTTTACAGCATTGCTGACACTGCTGCACAATTATATTAGCTAATTTTTGTCATTTCGGTTCTATAGCATATCGTTTGACGCTCACAACTAACGTGTCTGTTCCCACATGAGATTTGCTGGGAGTTTTCTTCAATACTTCTCTAACCACAGAGGTGCTAATTAATACTTGCTCATCTTTGGTTACCCACCATCCTTCTTCTGATTTAGTACACTTGAGGCTTTTTGCAAGCTGGTTCTCCTTTTCAGAATAAGTCGGGGGTTCCCATAGGGTCTTTCCTGTCAGTACCAATGCCCCAATCAATGATTCTTATTTGCAACTCTTTTAGCTGTTTCATCTGCCTTTCGATTTCCTTTGATTATTTCAGTGTTCCCTTTCTGATGTGCTTTGCAGTGTACAATTGCAACTTCTTTTGGTTCTAAAACAGCTCGTGGCAACTTTAGAATCTCTGTTCCATATTTAATAAGAGCTCCTTGGGAAGACAATAGTCTGCATTCATTCTAGATGACTCCATGCGCGTGGACCACTGCAAATGCATACTTGGACTCTGTATAGATGTTTACTCTTTTACCTTTAGACAGCTCCAAGGCTCAGATTAGAGCTATAATTTTTGCCTTTTGAGAGGAAGTATTGGGCAGCAATGCTCGTGCTTCAATCTCTTTTTACCATGGCGTGTCCAGCCTTCCATTCCCCATTCATCATGAAGCTACTTCCATCGGTAAAAAGTTCAACTTCAGGATCAGATAATGGTACATCTTTCAAATCAGGTCAGCTAGAGTATACTTGCTCCATGACATGCAGACAGTCATGTTCCAGCTCTCCCCTCTCATCTACTGGCATTAAAGTTGTAGGATTCTAAGTTGAAGACATCCTTAAAGAGACATCATCTTGTTCAGTCAGCATTGCCTGATAATTGAGCGAGTCTGCTAGGAGAGATCCAATGATGCCCTTATTGTTCAAGTATGGCTATCACTGCATGTGATACAAAAACTGTGATAGGCTGTCCCAAAATTAGTTTCTGGGCTTCTTTAGTTAACACCACCACTGCAGCTACTGTTCTCAAACATGCAGGCCATCCTTTACTTACTTCATCCAGTTTCTTAGACAAGTAAGCTACCTGCCTTTTCCAGTGTCCTAGCGTCTGGGGCAGGACCCCCAATGCTACATGTTGTCTCTCATGGACATATAACACAAAGGGATTACTCAAGTCCAGCAGACCTAAAGCAGGAGCTCTCATTAATGCAGTCTTAATGGAATCAAATCCTTTCTGGCACTCTGGTATCCATTCCACAGATTCTCCAGGCCCCTTTATAGCTGCATATAATGGTTTGACAATCAGGCTAAAATTTGATATCCAGAGCCCACACCATCCAGCCATTCCCAAGTACCCTTGCAGTTTGTTCTTAGATTGGGGGGGGGAGCTATTCAACAAATAGCTTCTTTTCATCCTGCACCCAATTCTCTTTTTCCCTGAGATATTTCCAATTCCAGGTAAGTCACTGCAGTCTGAGCTATCTGGGCCTTTTTCTGGGTGACACAATATCCAGCTAGCCCCAGGAAATTGAGCAAGTCAATTGTGGCAATTTTACTTTCCTGTTCAGTTCTGGTTCCCAAAAGTATATCATTCACATATTGCAACAGTGTGATGGAGGGATTCTTACCTTGCCATTCTTCCAATTCTTTGGCAAGTACGTTACTGAACAGGGTCGGGCAGCACAGACTTGTACTTTCCTACCAGTAGTGGGACTCTCCCATTCAAAGGCAAAGATCTTCTGGCTTTCCTCCTCCAGAGTGATGCAAAAGAAAGCATCTTTTAAGTCTAGCACTGTAAAATACATGTTATTTTCAGATATCGTAAACAGTAGAGTATAGGAGTTAGACGCTACAGGATGGACATCTATGGTGATCTTGTTAATTTCCCTTAAATCTTGCACCAGTCTATATTCTTGAGATTGAGGTTTCCTTACTGATAGAATAGGGGTGTTATACTCAGACTGACATTCCTGTCGTAAGCCATATTGCAGATAGGTATTAATTAGTGTTTCTAACCCTACTATAGCTTCTAATTTCATTGGATATTACTTTTTCCTTACAATTTGTGATCCTGATTTTAACTCCACCTTTACCAGAGTAGTGTTCTTTGCTTGTCCAGGTTTCTCAGAGGCCCATACCAGGGGTATTACAGCATCCAAAGTTTCTTTCGAGATCCTGGTTTCTTCCTGTTTCTTTTGAGTCAATAGACACAATTGAGCTCTCCATGCTCTCCTCAGGCACATGTAGCTGAATAGACTCATCAGAAAATGCGCTTTCAATTTACATAATAGATCTCATCCCAGTAATGGGGAGGGCACTCTGGCATGTATAGAAATTCATGAGTTAATGTAGTACATTGCATAGGCTTTTATAAAAATGGCATTAAAGTTTGCTTTCCCGTGACCCCAACAATTGGCATATGCATTTTACTCAAAGGTCCCTTACAACTAGTTACTACCAAATGGGTTGCCCCATTATGTAGTAAAAAAATCAATAGTTTCATTCCCCAGCTTGACTGGAACCAGGGGGTCAGCTGAGGAAATTTTAATATTTCCCCCAGTCCCCGTCAATCTGAACCTGAGGCTCCTAGCATGATCAGATCTGCCTCAGGTGCCAGCCCCCCTTGGGCCATTGTCCTTTTTTGTGATCTTTCCCTCTTTGGACACCCATTTTTCCAGTGCCCTTCTTCTTTACAGTAAGCACATTGATTTCGTCCTAACGTACAGCAGATGACGGGATTATTCGCACAGCCTCTTCCCTTATCATAACTACCATCCCTTCTGAACCCTCTACCCCTTCCTCTTCCTCTCACTGAACTCTCAGTAATTGCTGATGTGAACAAGGTAGCCTGTAATTTTCTATCTTTCTGCTTGTCCTTTTGTCTTACCTTTTTCTCAACTCCATTTTGAGCATTCTAAGCCTTATAAGCTATTCCAATTAATTGTGAAATTGACATTCCTCCGGCACCATCTACCTTTTGTAATTTTCACCTGATATCTGAAGCAGATTGTCCAATAAACAACATATTAAACATTCTCCTATTCACCTTATCTTCTGGATTCAAATCTGTCCATTGTCTAGTAACATTACACAACCTTTCATAAAATGCTGATGGATTTCTTCACTTCCTTGCTTGCTTCCTATAACTGACACATTTTTAGGTTTTGGAACTCTGTGCTGGACCCCATACAAAATTAATTGCTGATATCGTTTAAGCATATTTTCCCCTGCACTGATATTTGGACTCCACTCTGGATCTGTCTTAGGCATGTGTCTGGCAGGGTCATCATTAGTATTACAGTGTTCATTGTCCTCCCTAGCCTTTTCAAACAGCAAACGCTTCTCTTCCATCGTAACGAAAGTATTTAACATTGCCCAAAGATCTCCCCAATTAGGGTTATAAGTTAATATTATAGTTACTAGCAACTGATAGATTTTTTCTGGATTTTCACAGTATGATCCTATTGAATGTTTTGAGTTCAACAAATCTGAGGCAGTAAAAGGTACATGTACAAACACAGGCATTCCTTCTACCCCAATAGCTTGTTGGAGGGGTGCTTGTATAGCTGGACACTGTCCCCTAGTTCTTCCTGAGACTGGACCAAAAGTCTCTTTCCCTTGTTTCTGGGAAGATCCCTCTTCCTCACTACTGCTTTCACTCACTGGTTCCTCTTTCCTGACTCCTGATACCAACAGCTGCATGTCCTCTGGCTCCTCTGACCCTTTAAATCCTTTAATACACCCTTTCCCTATATCACATCCCGAACAATGCTGCTTTTTTCTTTCCTTGCCCACTTTCAGCTAACACATATATACTGTTAGGATCATTATCTAACAATTTACATATTTTTCCTTATTTCATAATTATTCTGCAACATGAAAAACAAATCAACATACAGTACTTTGTCCCACTTATCTATCCTTCTACAGAATAACATCAATTGTAAAATAGCATTATAATTCAAGGTCCCATATTCTGGACACCTTTCGTCATTGTCAAGCTTATACATTGGCCACCATTGTCTACAATATCTTAGTAATTTTTCTTTTGTCAGGGGATCCTTTCCAAATTTATTCCAGTGTTTAAAGATGCATCCTAAAGGGGTACAAGGGGGTATCTTGGTGGAGGAAACTGAACCCATACTGAAATTATTTCCTAGGAAAAGCTTCTTTAACCAGGGCTTCATACACTCAGATTTTTAGAAAGAGAGTCTCCTGCTTCTCATCCCCTGCGTCTATGTGTAGAAGAAAATTAAGCTCCTGCTGTGGTCCCTTAATGTAATGACGTATGCAGAGCAATCAGATTCTGAAACAGAAATTCCTACTCACTAATCCTCCCTTGTGTCCCTTTATTATATCTTGTAGAGGCGTTGCACCGTTGTGTCACTTACCACCCGACTGTGGGAGAGAGGAGCCAAAGGAGTCCCCAATCAACAGGTCGGTGTGTGCTGGAGTCCAGTCAGGCTGCTTCTCCCCGTCGGGTACAGCAAGATGATCCGGGCAAGGCTGTCAGCACTGTCCCATCTGGGTCGACAGAAACTGTTGTCCTTCAAATAGGGTTTGTTACCCGGCGTGCAAAAGCCAATCTCACACACAGAGCTGAGATAGTTTATTCCATATTTGTGCAAAGAGGGGTGCTAGGTGGTAATTCTACAAAGCTAGCACGCTACACAAAAGAACTTCAAAGTATTTGTACATGTCAGACTACACAAATACACATTTACTGTAATGACCATTGGTTAATTTCTTATCACTTTATCCCTCATTGGTTAGTAACATGCCTCATCTTGATTTAAAGTTACAGTGTGTGTTAATTTTTCTGTGCAAGCTCAAAGGGTGAGGGTCTTTATTCGGGCAGGGGTCTTCAGAGCAAGGGGCGTGATTTTTACTATTGCAATGAGGACAGTTCCTCCAAAGGACACTCTAATCTCTAATTAAGCTGATTTAAGGTATACAAATTTAATGAGCTTCCATATTTCAGGATCTTCTTCAAGGATAGTAGCTCCTGATTAAAAGTTCCTCACTAAATCATTGCAGAATGACATAACTGTTACATCCTATATGTCCTTGTACTGATGAGAAACATTTGACAGGCTACATCTATGTTATAAAAAGGACTTAATTTTTATCCAAAATGGAGCTTTTCTCTCTGAGAACTTCCCATGCTGCACATACTTTTCCTTTTCCTAAACAAGTTAAATTTTGCACAAACTTTCTATGAGATCTTGGACCCTTGCCAAGGATGCCTGGCTCATTCCGAACTCCATGATGCAGATCATCTTTGAAGTGAGACTTTGTCTTTTATCTTACTGGTCCCCCTCTGGGCCCACTTTTGGGGTAAATTCAGTTTGTCCTCTGGGATCAGTTTGTCTTCCTCTCTGGAAAGGTTTGGCGTCTTCTGAAGTGTGTCTAATTCACTTGATACCAGTATTATAAATCCATATACATAATCTGTCATAAGTATATCTGCTGTTATATTGTTGATAAGTTTGCTTCACTAATGATAAGTTTGCAATAGTATATATACTTGGTTACTGCTGTTATTGGTTGTTGCTATAATGGTGATTGTTGCTATACTATTGATTGTTTCTATTATTGATTGTTGTCAGACTATTGATCGATACTATATTATTGATTGTTGATAGTAATTTGTAATAGTTTGAAATATATATTAGCTTTATTAATCATAGATATACTTGTAGTGGTGATTTTTGTGGTAGTATACTTGCTAGTAGTGATTTGTATGGTATTTGTGGTAATTTGTAATAAATTAGAGAAATTTAAAGGATAAAACCCTCTGTGTCCTTGTGTATTATGGAATCACACGAACCCATGGTCACTATCTCTACACATGCACAGGCTGGGTAACCCTTTAGGTTGTGACACACCCTAGGTCTGATCTATACCGATACAATCTATCTTGTGAGAGTCTCCTCTGTTTCCTCATCTCAGACTTGCCACTGATAACTATCACCTCTTACCCCATGGATGGAGCTTTTCCTGAACAACTATTTTTTTCCCTGAATGCCAAAGAGGGGGGAGCAGTTTTAGAAGGAGAAACCTAGTTGCAATCCCTATAAGGAAATATGATACATTTCATTATTAGTGATACTGCAGCCATTTTAGAAAAAGTTGCAACAATTCTATTTGTAATAGGTCTTTGAAAGAAAGCATGAATGAACATCCAATGATTTTAAAAAAATAAAAATTGCTTTTATCCCACAATAACTGTGATATATAATAATTGTATCTTCTAGTTTATTTCAGATAAATTAAGTACTGAAAATAAGAAATTCGACCTTGTCATTAGCATTCCGCAGAAAGATTTTAGTAACATACAAAATTACACACAGACATGCTCCCTATATACATAAAACAAATACAGCTTCAGTAGCCCAAGCCCAGCCTGCAACTCTATGGAATTACTGAGGAAGTTCCCCTGATTCTTATGATGGGGATGAGAAACTAGCTACACCTTTGGCTCAGTGACTCAACACACTCTGCCAAGAAAGCAATCTTTTTACTGCCAGTTACTGCAGTTAGTTCTTTAGCTCAAATAGGGGCAGCTTGGACTGAAAAGAAAAATTTCATGGAATTTCAAAGGGAACTGGATATTTAATATCTTGTACATCCTGTGCCAAGTAGCTCTGAGAGCTGGGCCCCATATTCAGAAGATGTTTTTTTTAATTTCCAAATGAAGCAACTCAAAAAATAGAACAGAGCATTCAGTATGAGCTGATCTAGTACATGAATCAGTTTATTTACTCTTCCACAAATAATAAATTTCACTGCTGTGTGATATAAAACATAGTTCTTATACTGCTTGCAGATATCTAGGTAGTTGATGGAAAAATACTTGGTAGTCTTGAAAGAGTTTTTACTTGTCTTACAGCCTGTGTTCATTATACTGAAGGAACTGTGCTCTATTCCAAGAACTATACACATGTATACAGCTGTATTGTGCTCACACTGTGAGCTGCTGTAACTAAGGGTCTTTCATTTCTGAGATTGGCAACAAAATCTTTTGCAAATGCCTGTTCAGTTACTTATATTTCAGAGAAATGTATGTTCTCAAAACATCCAGTTTTCATTTAGGATTGTGCACTGATACACTAAAACCACTTTTTATTTTAGCATATGTTCAAACCTGCAACCATACTCATGATCATCTTGCTAGAAATGAAGACATGCTGGAGAAGGTATCCAGTTTAGGCAAAATGCTATGTAATTTTAACATACAACACAGGGTTTTGGCAAATTGCCTACAGAAATATGACCTTTATAAGACAGTAGAAATTTCACCTTTCAGTTTAACTACATAGACTAATTCACATATATTTTGTGCTGACCAATTGTACATCTGACTAATCTGCATCAGAACTATTCATTACTACATTATTGCACTTACATTTTAAAGATGATCATTCTCTGTATAATTATCAAAGTAATATATGAAAAAAATACCTTCATCTCTACTTCTCAAAGACAGAGAAAACCTTTCTGTATGTAATTAGACATTAATGCAGGAAATCATCTATCTCGTGCATCCTGTCTGTAACTAATACACTAGGTCAAGCCATATTATCCACCTAGAACCAGATATTATGTAAATTATTTTTGCCAAAAGACTGAATCAGAAGAAGACATTACAGCCATCATCACTGCCTTTAATGCATCAATTTTCAAATTTAAAAGTAAATGCTGGTGAATCAAGTTGGTTTTTTTTTTAGTTATTAACAAGACACATGACCAGAAAGTAAAATGTTGATTCCCTAGGAAATAAACTAATTTAAAAACCAAAACAAAACACCTGTCTTGGCTGAATCCTAGGTAATTAACACAGAGTACTGAATACAACCTGAGTATAGAGCCTGACCAATAACCTTTCTGTAATATAAAGCCTGAGACCATCTTAAAAGGAGCTGAAAGACAGTTGGGTTTTGTTTGTTTGTTTGTTTGTTTTTTTAAACTCTAAAAGTTCTTCTCTCCCATCAGAAGAGAGGGGCTAAAATCTTTGACAGAATGTCCCCCACAATACCCTCCTTCATAGTGCTGCATATTTCCTTTGGGCTACATGGCCAGTGAATTCTGTTGTCTAGTCATAAGGAAGGTGGAGGCTTGTATTGACTTATTTCTCTCTCTTTTTTTCAAAGATGGAAACCATTCAGCAGGTAATCCAGAAATGTTCTGTGTAACTGAAAGAATGGAGAGAGTACAGAAGAAATATGCTGTGCAGTGCACCTCACTATTCATTACTTTCTTCCACATTTTTAAATTTACATGAATTCAGCAGGAAAAAAAAACAGGAAAGGGCAGAGGGAGACAAGTTCTACTGCAATTTCTAAGACTTTTCTTACGTACATGGCCACAAAAAATCACATAGATCATTGCTTTTGTAAGCCATGCTCAGTGCACATTCTAGAGATTCTTTGAATGTCTCTATTCATCCAAACTCCTGGCATGCCACTCTGTCAGGCCCCATCAGATGAATTTTTGTACCACACCAGCATGTCTGGGTGATGGGATCCATTCATAGCCATTCCCCCTTCCTTGAGGCATTGGGAGACTTCTGAGGTAAGTCTCAATAACCATCACTTAATTTTTCACCTACAGACAAGATTCTTGATTGAAACTGCTGCCCCACTGACCAGATACCAGGAGCAACATATTTCCTTCATCTCCTCCTTTTGATTTTGCTAAAAATAAAAAATGCTCTGTTCACTAAACCTGTACAATTTTCTAGATATTTTCTGTTGATTGCATGCCTTATTCAGAATCTGTTCCACTATAAACACATAAAAATAGCCAAACTGAGTGCAAACTTTCCTCTAGTTTAAGTTTAAAAAAAACATTTAGAAATAAAGCTTTTAAAAAAAACCCAAAAATTACTACTTGGAAGTATTAACACAATGGGTTTTAACATTGAAATAAATACTGTAAAAGCAAAAGAATTCTAAAATGTTACTGGATTTTTTTAACCTCTTAATTCCCAGGACTCAATACTTCAGTGAATGACTTTTTGAAAATACTGACATGACATTTCAAAGTCTTGTTTATGAAGAAAAAATCTGATGCATAATCCTTCAGGGGAATAGTTAAACAAAATGGCACTATAAACTGCAGTCAAATGATCTATCAAAGTATTTGTTATATTAGTACATTAATCACTACCTGTAACCCACTTATTACATTCAGTATCTTGGTCCTGCCAGATTTTTTCACAATCAAATTATTCAAAGTTTGATCAGCTTTGTTACTGAAGTTCTTTCTGTTGGTTTAGGAAAAAAACTTTATTGATAAGGATACACAAATTGTGGTGCCTCATTAGTATCAGTTTCACAAGGTATCAGTAAATTAATATTAATTTAAATGGTACATAAATTAATGAGAGTTGCCTACTTATAAGAGGTTTCTACGAATAGAAATCTTTAATTACTTTTGTCGGTATACAAACTATGTCTTAATCTTAAGAGCCTCATCACATGTGTCACTCCTGTGGTGAGGAACCTGTTTATGATGTAATCCTCTTCTTGCAACATCACAATAAATCTTTCTTTACCTAGTGCTTGTTCAGACTTTTCTATTGTTTATTTTGGCCCACAGAATGTGAAAGCACTTTAGACAAATCCAGTTACAGAAATTAACACTCAGACATACCCACTTGTTATCTTAATAATATATCTTATTTCCAAATTGGATTATTCAAGAAACCCGGAAACTTTATCATACTCTATTTATGTCCTTTGCTTCCCACAACTACCAACTATTATCTTTTCAGGATAAATATGAAAGAATTTGAAACTGAATGACATGAATGCCATATTGATGACAAAGCATAACAACTCAGATGATAGAGCTTCACTGCTCTAGGGAGATAACCCTTTATCAGGTATGAGGAGATATTTGGCAAAAGCAGGGAAATGACATGATGCCTAAGGGATAAGAAGGAAAGGCTACAAAGTTGGACACTTCTTGAGACAACTATGAGATATGAGCAAGAACCTTACTGAGACTGTTCTAGTTAGTACATGTTTTTTTCCAAAGTAGGCAAAGGGGGTCCTTGGCCCATATACCTAGGGCCTAGCTGTAAAAGGCATGAACTTACTGTCATCCTGAACAAGAGGCCTGGTTCAGAGCTGCTTGAACTGTATATGCTTACTAATTGCTTAAACTGAATGTGCTTGTTACCCATGGGAAGGAATGTATTGTTTATCAGGAATCATAGGCCGCAAAACTGTTTCTCATCACACATTGCAGGCCCCACAAATGCTTCTCATCACATCCAAGGCCACTTAGTTATCCATACAAGTGTTTTTCATCAAACACAAGGACAAATTGGACACACCAGATAGGTCAGCCTGTTCCTCAAACCGTCAACAGTAATTAGTAAGGAACTTCTAATCAGAAGCTACAGTCCTTGAAGAAGAGAAACATCCTGGAACATGGAAGCTTGTTAAAATTATCTTGCGTAAATAAGCTTAAGACCCCTGTGTTACTGATTTGATATGTTATTAATTAGTATTAATTTGTTTAATAAGAATATAGAATTATAGGAGATATTTAGTAGAAAACATATGCTACATTTGCACTCTATACAGGAACCGAAGCTACTACGAACTCCCCTGTACAGCCCTGTACCAAGGCCGAAAGAATTGGTCAGAATCACCTAGTAGGAACATTTAGAACTAGAGATAACAGACTTGAGATTTAAGCTGATTTAGATATAGCATTTACTTATAAGGTATTTAATAACCTGAAAGAATGCAGAGAGATGTCAGAATCCAAATTAATGGGAAAATGGGGAAATCGGCTGAAGCAACATGTAAGTTTAAGCCAAGAAACAGTGTCCTCAAGCAATAGGTAATTCCAACAGGGGGAGATCGCGACCACCGACTCATTAACCACCGACTCACATTACACCCCAGACCCATTTCCAGGTGTTTCTGGACTCCACTGTGCAGAATCGGAAATAGGAGGAGAGTATGATAATGATTTCCAGGAATTGTTATGTTTATGCATGAATACTTAATGAATATGTATGAATAAGTTCTATATAAGATGTATGATTTTGGAGCATGGTGTGCGTCGTTGGTGAAAGGATTCACCCGCGCACCCGGCCGTCAGTAAAGAAGTGTCTGCTTATCTGCATCAAATTGGTGTTGATAAGTTTTATTCCGAGTTTTTCGGTAACACCTGCTCGGATACAGACCCTTACCCTTAGAGCTTGCAGAAAGTTGACAAACCCACTGTATGTTACTAACCAATAAGAGATAGGAGCGATAAGCAACTAACCAATAATCATTATAGAAAATATGTAATCACGTAGTTCAGAGTGTATAAATACTTTGTAATTCTTTGGTGTGGTGTGCTTGATTTGTGGATGCTTTCCACCTAGCATCCTGTGCAGAATAAAGCAATATCTCCTCTCTAAACTAATCTTTGGTTTTGAGAGTTTCAGGTATCATTACTATCTTTTGAATCCACATTCTCCCATCTATTTTGTTCAATGGTGTCAGCCTTTCTTGCATATTCTTCTATATTAATTACTAAGCAGCCTGTGTGTCAGTGTGTAGCAAGGGCCACCTGCTCTTTGGGGGCCAGGAGCTGTAGAGGATGTCCAGGCCGGCAGGGCATGGGCATCGCCAAACAGCATGTGTCACACCACACCCAGCGAGGGAGCAGGACAGGCTGGGGGGAAGCAGCCCAAGTCCAGATCATAGAATCATAGAATCATAGTCTGAGTTGGAAGGGACCTTTAAAGATCATCTACTTCCACCCCTCCTGCCATAGGCAGGGACACCTTCAACTAGCCCAGGTTACTCAAAGCCCCGTCCAACCTGGCCTTGAACATTTCCAGAGATGAGGCATCCACAACTTCTCTGGGCACCCTGTTGCAGTCTCTCACCACCCTCATTGTAAAGAATTTCTTCCTTATATCCATTCTAAATGTACTTTCTTGCAGTTTAAAACCCTCGCCCCTTGTCCTGTCACTACAGGCCCTGGTTAAAAGTCTCTCTCCATCTTTCTTATAAGCCCCCTTTCAGTATTGAAAGGCTGCAATAAGGTCTCCCCGGAGCCTTCTCTTCTCCAGGCTGAACAACTCCAACTCTCTCAGACTTTCTTCATAGGAGAGGTGTTCCAGCCCTCTGATCATTTTTGTGGCCTTCCTCTTTCTTGCACTGGGGACCCTAGAGCTGGATGCAGTACTCGAGGTGGGGTCTCATGAGAGCAGAGTAGAGGGGAAGAATCACCTCCCTCAACCTGCTGGCCATGCTTGTTTTGATGCAGCTCAGGATACGATTGGCTTTCTGGACTGCAAGCACACATTGCATCATCACAGATCAATTTTTAAGTGGGTATTCAGAGATCATTTGTCAAAAATTGCTGAAGCAGAGAAAAAAAATGAAGGCAAATAACAGTTGTGTACCTGTGTGAGGAACTGAAAGAAGTAATGCCTCAAATATTCAACACAGAAAACCTCAAAGACAAACTGTGGCCTTTGTGATTAGTGTAAGGAATGTC
>ML997664.1:219999-237201 GCA_010365825.1 Otus sunia | reverse complement strand
CCCATAGACATCTGTACACACAGTCGCAAAGCAATTCTTCCTACCTCAAGTCCCCTTCCTCAGCAACAAGCACCGCTCACCTGACACACAGCCTGCAAACACTCACCTCTGCTCCAGCAGGACAGGCCTGGCCATTCCTCAACCCTTTGGCACGCATCCACCACCACCAGAGCCTCGGATCTGCAGCCATGTGCCGCTTGCTTGCCACCAACTCCCCTCGGAAACCTCCAAATTCTCTTGTGTCCCATCAGACACTGTGCAGAAAAATGGCCTCACCCCTCCGCACTGCCCCAAGTAAAGACCACAAAAACCCTGGCTCAACGCCTCCCCTGCCTACCACTCCCACTCCCCCACTGTCTCCCACCACACTTAGCCTCTCCAGAAACTCACCTGCCCCTGCCAGGTGCCCCTCATCAACCACAGTGTCACACCAGAACCCAGGCTGCAAACCTGTGGCCCCAAATACAGAAGGGCTATGGAGGGACCAACACAAGCCTCTGGGCAGCAGGACAGGCCTCCCCACAGCACAGGGCTTGCGAGATCTCAACCAGGGCTGCCAGGACAATGGCCTGCTCTCGCAAACAGCCCTCCTCGTCCTCATGGCACTGCCACCCCCAGGGATGGAGCCAGGGGTACAAAAGACCAAACACGCAGCCTCCTTTCTCCAACTACAACCCAGCACCACGATGGGCTCCAAAACCACTGCAGAGCACACCTAAAAAGGAAAGGCCAGGCCTAAACACAGGCTGAGCAATCTGGCACCAGGGCAAGGACAGACTGAATGCAGTGGAATGAGAAGCCCCTCACATATTACACACCTGCAAAGCCCAGACCAGCCTGCCACAACTGTGAAGAAACGGGGACCACTCTTCACAAGTTGCCCACAAACCACAACACACGAGTGACATGGGATGACCTCACTGATGACAACTCACAGTTCCTACGCTTTGACTGCCTCTACCAAATGCCCTCACACGCACCATTAACACCAACCATTTGACCTCTAGTCCTTGCAGTTAAAAGCTGCCGCCAGGGTCAGATGGACGCGTCCTCAAGAGGAGGACATGAAAAGGGACCATTGTGGGGAAGGACAACACACCCCACCTCCTTACTTGATGCTTGTTGCAAAACGCCATCATGTGCAATGGCCTTGCCTCCTGCCTGAAAAGCCCCCCAGCTCCCTCAAGCGTCTCCTCACAGTAAGGATGAACGGCTCCCTTCAGCATCTTCATTGCCCTGCACTCGACTCACTCCACTAAGTCCAAGTCCTTCTTCGACTGGGGAGCCCTCAGCCAGACACAGGTCCGCAGCTGACCAATGTCTGGATCCCTGGTGCACTCTCCACTTGGCTGCATGGTCCCATACCACCTACGGGGGAGTCCCCACACCACGGTCTCACCTTCTGGTGGGTCATCAACTGATCACTTGGGAGACGTCTCCAGGCCACCAGCTCCTATTCCCTGCAGGGCCCACGGTGACCAAAGCAAAGGATCTTGGCACCACCATCTTCCCTGCTGCAGGGTCCCTGCACCACCTGGGCACAGGACCCCAAGCCACCATCCCTCTGCTCTGAGGGCACACAGCAAGCCCTTGCTCTCAGGTCACCATCCCCCTCACTGTTGGGTCGCTGAGGCACAGCATGGGGCACTGAGGACCAGGGACACGAACCTGCCAGGACACTGCTCTGCTCAGAAGATGGGGCTCTGTGCTGGCTTCGCCTTGCCTGGACACCAAGCACCCACCAAGACGCTCTCGCACTCCCTCACCTCAAATGTGCAGGAGCAGAAAAAGAGCATGAAAGGCTCCTGGGTCGACATAAGCACAGCGAGATCACTCACCAACTGCCATCATGGGAAACTGACTTGACTCTGAGAAATACATTGAAGCCATCACCAAAAGTAAAGGCAGGAGAAGGAGAGATAAAAAGAAATAAACAAGCATCAGAAACAACAGTCGATGAACTGAACACAACCCCCAGCCCCTGACCCCTTGTACCACCAGGAGGGAACGGGAACAAAGCAGATTCCAGAAAGAATGGATGGACAGGGAAAAGTGTTTTTAATCTGCAGGTGCATTTCCTGCTCCCTGACTATAGTTCAATTGCTAAATAAGTGCTGGTGCTCAAATTAAATTGATGTTCTTTTCTCCTTCCCCAACAGAGTCTGTCATTTGCCCGTGACCAAAGTGGGTGAGACATCCCTCCCTGTACTTGTCTCACTGACCGAGCCCTTTATTTTATTTTCTCCTCTCCATACTTGAGGGCAAAGGAATGACCAGGTGGTTGTAAGATGCTCAGTTACACTCTAGCTTATACCATGATGCATCCTCTCACAGATGCTACCCCTGCTAACCTGTCATATCAAAAACTTGCCAAGAAAATCCAATATACACAGGTACAACCTTACAAGACAGAGAGGTACCAGGACACCCACAAAGCACACTCCACAGCAAAGCCAGGCCTACACACAGGATTAGCGAGCTGGCATCAAGGCAGGGAGGGACCAAACATGATGGAAGTGGAAGCCTCTCACACCCACAACACATCCAAAGTCCACACAAGCCCATGAGGCCTGAGAAGTAATGGGGTCCCATCCTCACATCGTACTCACAAACCACACCATGCGAGTGCCACGGGATGATCTCACTGATGACAAACACCTCTCCTATGCTTTGGACACATCTGCTAAATGCCCTGATGCACGCATTCCATGCAAATGCTCCCAAACACTTACTCTCCCTTGAAGGCTGCTGCCAGGGTCAGATGGACACGTCCTCAAGAGAAGGACATGAAAAAAGAGCATCGCAGCCAGAAAAAACACACCCCACCCCATTCCTCGCCAGGCTGCGGCAAGAAAAAACTGCTTACTGAAAAATGCCGTCACGCACAAAGGCTGTCCCGCCCCTCGGGGACCAGCATAAAAGCCGGCCCAGATCCTCTCTCCCTCACACACTTCTCCTGACGCCTTCTCCTCCGCGCTCAACAAGGTCAGTCTCAAACCCCTTCCCCTCCTTCTCCTCACCCACCTGCCCCGTCCCTCCCAGCACACTCTGCCCGCCGCCTCAGCACCCCTGGCGCCTGCCCACCGCCACGCTCCCCACACGTCCACAAGGGTCCTCCCCACTCCCTCACCCTCCCGCACCAAATCCCCTCGCACCCCCACGCCCCTCCACGTGCTCAACACCCTCTCTTCCAGGGACCCTCCACACCACAGACATGGCCTGCTACGATCTCTGCCGCCCCTGCGGACCCACCCCGCTGGCTAACAGCTGCAACGAGCCCTGTGTCAGGCAGTGCGAGGACTCCCGCGTCGTCATCCAGCCTTCCACCGTGGTGGTCACCCTGCCAGGACCCATCCTCAGCTCCTTCCCCCAGAACACCGCCGTCGGATCCTCCTCCTCGGCTGCCGTCGGCAACGTCCTCAGCGCCCAGGGAGTGCCCGTCTCCTCCGGCGGCTTCGGCTACGGCTTGGGAGGCCTGGGCTGCTTCGGTGGCAGAAGAGGCTGCTACCCCTGCTAAGGGCCCTCCCCACCACCCTGACAACAACTGCTAACACGCTGGAAGCCATGACATGGATTGAGGATGTGCGTCCATGGCGGTGCTGACACACAGGCTTGCTGTCCATGGCTCCTTCTTTCAAGGCACCAGACAAGGAGACAGGGAAGGGGCCAGCCTGGGCTGCCTGGAAACACGGCCCATGTACCTCCTCCTCTTCTCCCACTTCCTTCTCTGCATCGACCCTTCTGCTATGGACTCTACTCTCCACTGCAAACACCTTCTCACAAGCCCAAGACCACTGGGCACCCGTGGTCGGCTGATCCTACTGCAGGGAAGGAAGATCTCAGACATCTGGCCAAATCTACAGCACAGAAAGGACATCAGCTGATGTACTTCCAACTCAGACCTGCTCCCTTCCCATTGGTTCTCCTGACTGTTTTTCTCTTCAATAAAGTTGTTCTGCATCCTAGACTGAGAAGTCTCCTCCTCATTTCTTCTCCCAACACACTTCCAACCTCACACCACACAAAGCCAGGGCTCAATAGGCCATTGAGTTGGGTGGAAGAGGGACTGTAAGACCTCTCTTAGGCTCGATGTCCCCAGGAACAACAACAACATGGACCAGCACAGGGGGGCTGCAAGCCCGTGACACTTGCCCAAAGGATTGTACACACTAATACACTTCTACCCACACTTCTGACACAAGCTCCCTGTGGCAGCACACACTTAGAATCATGCAAAAATTTACGTTGGGAAAGGCCCTGAAGATCATCGAGTCCAATGCTCTTCCCAACGTCTCCCTGCAGATACTTGGGCTCTTTGACTGCACTGGTGCATTAATGCCTCCTGCTCAGCTTGTTCTACACCAGCACAGAAAACCCATGTTCAGCAAAGCTGCTTTACAGCCTCTCAGCCCCCAGCATGACCTGGTGCCCAGCACTATTCCTCTCCAGATGCATTTCCCGCTGCTGAACTGCAGGAGGCTCCTCTCGACCCATTCTCCAGCCTCTCCAGCTCCCTCAGAATGGCGGCACAACCATCACGCGACTCAGCCTCTCTTCAACATTTTGCTTCATCTGCCAACTTGCTGAGGGGCCACACCATCCCACTGCCCACATTGTTGTTGAGGGTTTTCAATGGTGAACGCCCCATGGATCCCAATCCCAGGCTACACCACTTGAGATTTGCCTCCAAAAGGACTTTGGGCCACTTATCACAAGCGTCTGGGCCCAGCCCTTCAGCTATTTTGCACACTAAGTAACTGGCCCCTTTGCAGCCCATCCGTTCTCGCATGATCTACGAGGACCTCACGGGAGACACTGGCAAAGGCTTCATTCAAATACAGCTCAACAACAGACACTGCTCTCCCCTTGTCAAATACCCAGTAGCTTTAACATGGAATATACAGATGTTGGTCAAGCACGATTTCCCCCTCGAAAATCCATGGCGACCACTCCTCATCCACTTCCTGTCCTTCCAGGGCTTGGCAGCACATTCAGGGAAAACTTTATCCATTGTGGCCCCTAGAAACAAGGTCAGTCTCACCAGACTCTCGTTTCCCACATCCTCTCTCTTCATCTTCTAAAAGACACGAGGGGTAGCAGCACTCTTCCAGCCTTCAGGAACCGCTCCCAGGGACAACGACCTTTCAAAGAACATCAAGAGTCACCACCAAAGGACATCAGCCAGTTCCGTCTGCATTCCTAGGTGCAACCCCTCACAGCCCATAGACATCTGTACACACAGTCGCAAAGCAATTCTTCCTACCTCAAGTCCCCTTCCTCAGCAACAAGCACCGCTCACCTGACACACAGCCTGCAAACACTCACCTCTGCTCCAGCAGGACAGGCCTGGCCATTCCTCAACCCTTTGGCACGCATCCACCACCACCAGAGCCTCGGATCTGCAGCCATGTGCCGCTTGCTTGCCACCAACTCCCCTCGGAAACCTCCAAATTCTCTTGTGTCCCATCAGACACTGTGCAGAAAAATGGCCTCACCCCTCCGCACTGCCCCAAGTAAAGACCACAAAAACCCTGGCTCAACGCCTCCCCTGCCTACCACTCCCACTCCCCCACTGTCTCTCACCACACTTAGCCTCTCCAGAAACTCACCTGCCCCTGCCAGGTGCCCCTCATCAACCACTGTGTCACACCAGAACCCAGCCTGCAAACCCAAAGCCCAAATACAGAAGGGCTATGGAGGGACCAACACAAGCCTCTGGGCAGCAGGACAGGCCTCCCCACAGCACAGGGCTTGCGAGATCTCAACCAGGGCTGCCAGGACAATGGCCTGCTCTCGCAAACAGCCCACCTCGTCCTCATGGCACTGCCACCCCCAGGGATGGAGCCAGGGGGACAAAAGACCAAACATGCAGCCTCCTTTCTCCAACTACAACCCAGCACCACGATGGGCTCCAAAGCCACTGCAGAGCATACCCAAAAAGGAAAGGCCAGGCCTAAACACAGGCCGAGCAATCTGCCACCAGGGCAAGGACAGACTGAACACAGTGGAATGAGAAGCCCCTCACATAATACACACCTGCAAAGCCCAGACCAGCCTGCCACAACTGTGAGGAAATGGGGACCACTCTTCACAAGTTGCCCACAAACCACAACACACGACTGACATGGGATGACCTCACTGATGACAACTCACAGTTCCTACGCTTTGATCGCATCTGCCAAATGCCCTCACACGCACCATTAACACCAACCATTTGACCTCTAGTCCTTGCAGTTAAGAGCTGCCGCCAGGGTCAGATGGACACGTCCTCAAGAGGAGGACATGAAAAGGGACCATTGTGGGGAAGGACAACACACCCCACCTCATTACTTGTTGCTTGTTGCGAAACGCCATCATGTGCAATGGCCTTGCCTCCTCCCTGAAAAGCCCCCCAGCTCCCTCAAGCGTCTCCTCACATTAAGGATCATCAGCTCCCTTCAGCATCTTCATTGCCCTGCACTCAACTCACTCCATTAAGTCCCAGTCCTTCTTCCACTGGGGAGCCCTCAGCTAGACACAGGTCTGCAGCTGACCCAAGTCTGGATCCCTGGTGCACTCTCTGCCTGGCTGCATGGTCCCCATCCCACCTACGGGGGAGTCCCCAACACCACGGTCTTACCTTCTGGTGGGGTCACCAACTGATCACCTGGGAGACATCTCCAGGCCACCAGCTCCTCTTCCCTGCAGGGCCCACAGTGACCCATGCAGAGGGTCTCAGCAGCACCATCCTCCCTGCTGCAGGGTCCCTGCACCACCTGGGCACAGGACCCCAAGCCACCATCCCTCTGCTCTGAGGGCACACAGCAAGCCCTCGCTCTCAGGTCACCATCCCCCTCACTGTCGGGTCCCTGAGGCACAGCATGGGGCACTGAGGACCAGGCACAGGAGCCTGCTGGGACCCTGCTCTGCTCAGAAGATGGAGCTCTGTGCTGGCTTCACCTTGCCTGGACACCAAGCGCCCACTAAGATGCTCTGGCACTTCCTCTGCTCAACTGCGCAGGAGCAGAAAAAGAGCATGAAAGGCTCCTGGGTCGACATAAGCACAGGGAGATCACTCACCAACTGCCATCATGGGCGAAACTGACTCGAGTATGTGAAATTAATTGAAGCCATCACCAAAAGGAAAGGCAGGAGAAGGAGATATAAAAAGAAATAAACAAGCATCAGAAACAACAGTCGATGAACTGAACACAACCCCCACACCCTGACCCCTTGTACCACCGGGAGGGAGCAAGAGCAAAGCAGATTCCAGGAAGAATGGATGGACGGGGAAAGTGTTTTTGGTCTGCAGGTGTATTTCCCTCTGCCTGACTATAGTTCAATTGCTAAATAAGTGCTGGTGCTCAAATTAAATTGATGTTCTTTTCTCCTTCCCCAACAGAGTCTGTAATTTGCCCGTGACCAAAGTGGGTGAGACATCCCTCCCTGTACTTGTCTCACTGTCCGAGCCCTTTATTTTATTTTCTCCTCTCCATACTTGAGGGCAAAGGAATGACCAGGTGGTTGTAAGATGCTCAGTTACACTCTAGCTTATACCATGATGCATCCTCTCACAGATGCTACCCCTGCTAACCTGTCATATCAAAAACTTGCCAAGAAAATCCAATATACACAGGTACAACCTTACAAGACAGAGAGGTACCAGGACACCCACAAAGCACACTCCACAGCAAAGCCAGGCCTACACACAGGATTAGCGAGCTGGCATCAAGGCAGGGAGGGACCAAACATGATGGAAGTGGAAGCCTCTCACATCCACAACACATCCAAAGTCCACACAAGCCCATGAGGCCTGAGAAGTAATGGGGTCCCATCCTCACATCGTACTCACAAACCACACCATGCGAGTGCCACGGGATGATCTCACTGATGACAAACACCTCTCCTATGCTTTGGACACATCTGCTAAATGCCCTGATGCACGCATTCCATGCAAATGCTCCCAAACACTTACTCTCCCTTGAAGGCTGCTGCCAGGGTCAGATGGACACGTCCTCAAGAGAAGGACATGAAAAAAGAGCATCGCAGCCAGAAAAAACACACCCCACCCCATTCCTCGCCAGGCTGTGGCATGAAAAAACTGCTTACTGAAAAATGCCGTCACGCACAAAGGCTGTCCCGCCCCTCGGGGACCAGCATAAAAGCCGGCCCAGATCCTCTCTCCCTCACACACTTCTCCTGACGCCTTCTCCTCCGCGCTCAACAAGGTCAGCCTCAAACCCCTTCCCCTCCTTCTCCTCACCCACCTGCCCCGTCCCTCCCAGCACGCTCTGCCCGCCGCCTCAGCACCCCTGACGCCTGCCCACCGCCACGCTCCCCACACGTCCACAAGGGGCCTCCCCACTCCCTCGCCCTCCCGCACCAAATCCCCTCGCACCCCCACGCCCCTCCACGTGCTCAACACCCTCTCTTCCAGGGACCCTCCACACCACAGACATGGCCTGCTACGATCTCTGCCGCCCCTGCGGACCCACCCCGCTGGCTAACAGCTGCAACGAGCCCTGTGTCAGGCAGTGCGAGGACTCCCGCGTCGTCATCCAGCCTTCCACCGTGGTGGTCACCCTGCCAGGACCCATCCTCAGCTCCTTCCCCCAGAACACCGCCGTCGGATCCTCCTCCTCGGCTGCCGTGGGCAACGTCCTCAGCGCCCAGGGAGTGCCCGTCTCCTCCGGCGGCTTCGGCTACGGCTACGGCTACGGCTTGGGAGGCCTGGGCTGCTTCGGTGGCAGAAGAGGCTGCTACCCCTGCTAAGGGCCCTCCCCACCACCCCTGACACCAGACCCCCACACCGTGGAAGCCACGGCATGGATTAAGGACGCACCTCATGCTCTTTCTGGCACGTAGACCTGCTATCCATCGCTGCTCCTCTCAAGGCACTATGCAAGGAAGCAGGGAAAGGGCCGGCCCAGGCTTCCTGGAAATAGGGCCCATGTACCTCCTACTTATGTGCATCGTCCCTTCTGCTATGGCCACTACTCTCCACTGCAAACACCTTCTCAAAAGCCCAACGCCACCGGGGACCTTCACTGCGCTCTTCCCACTGCAGGGCAGGAAGACCTCGGTGCTCTGGCAAAATCTCCTGCACGCAAACGGAGGTCTGCTGATGGTCGCTCTACTTGCACCTCACAGAGGGTCCCTTCCAGATGGCGCTTCTGCCTTTTCACTACTCTTTTCCCCTCAATAAAGTTCCTCTGCATCCAATCCTTACACGCCTCCACTTCCTTTCTTTTCCCAAGGCTCTTCCAACTTCACCTGCCACAAGCCAGGGCTCAACAGGCCACTCGGGTGGGTGCAAAAGGGGCTACGGGTCCTCTCTTAGGCAGGATGTCCCCAGGAACAACAACACAGACCATGACACAAGCTCTTCACTTGCCCAAACAAAGGGTCGGACACACTAATGCACTTCTACCAACACCTCTGACGCAAGATCCCTGTGGCATCGCACACTTCGATTCATGGAAAAATTAAGGCTGGAAGCGGCCCCTAAGAGCATTGCTTCCAACTGCTCACCTAACACTGCCCAGGCCACCAATAAACCATGTCCCTAAGCGTCACATCTGCACAACCTTTAAATACCTCCCAGGATGGTAACTCAACCACTTCCCTGGGCAGCCTGTTCCCGTGCTTGACAAGCCTTTTGGTGGAAGAAACTTTGCATAGTATCCCATCTAAACCGGTCCTGGAACAACTGGAGGCCCTTTCCTTTCATATTATCATTTGTTACTTGGGAGGTGAAAACAACACCCACCTCGCTACAACCTCCTTTCAGGTCACTGTAGAGAGCGATAAGGTTCCCCTCAGCCTCCTTTTCTCCACATTCAACAGCCCCAGTTCCCTCAGCGGCTCTTCACAGGAATTGTGCTCCAGACCCTTCACCAGCTTCATTGCCCTTCTCTGGATACGCTCCAGCACCTCAATGTTTTCGGGCACTGCGGCACCCAAAACTGAACACACTATTCGAGGTACGGCCTCACCATTCCCAAGTACAGGCAGACAATCCCTGCCTTACATCTTCTGGCCACACTGTTCCTCACACAAGCCAGGATGCCATTGGCCTTCTTGGCCACCTGGGCACACTGCCAGCTCATATTCAGACAGTTGTCGCCCAACACCCCCTGGCCCTTTTCCGACAGGCAGCTTTCCAGCCACTCTGCCCCAAGCCCAGAGCATTGCAGGGGGTTGGTGTGACCCAAGTGCAGGACCCGGCACTTCTTGAACCTCATACAATTGGCCTTGGCCCATTGATGGCACATTTATGGCATCCTCCCTGCGCTTCCTATTCTCCTGCCTAAGCAGTCCCAACTCTCTCAGCATCGCCTCCTATGAAGGAATCTCCACCCCTTCAGCATCTTGGTGGCCTGTGCTGGTCTCACTCAACTAAGTCCATGTCTTTCTCCATCTAGGCAGCCCAGAACCGCACACAGTACCCCACATGGGACCTCACCACTGCTGAGGAGACAAGAAGGGTCACCTCCCCCTACCTGATGGCAACGCTTTTTGTAAAGATGCCCAGGAGACTGGTGGCTCCTTTTCCTGCAGGGGTGCACTGTCACCTCAGCGTCCATTTGTTCTCCACCAGCACCACAAAGTCCTTCTCTGCTCAGCTGCTCTCTGTCCAACTGGCCCCCAGCCATTACTGCTACACAGAGTGACTCCTCCCCAGAAACAGGGCTCTGCATCTCCCCCTGCTCAACTCCATTACATTCCTCCATGTCCACTGCAAGGAAATCAGGAAGCTCCCTTAGCATTTGTGGGCTCAAACCATCTTCCCCCATGGACTCGGGTACATTGAGTTGCACCATCACCATTTCTGGGGGGGCAGCCCTGAGCCCAACTCAAGAACTGTCACCCCCAGACCAACCCTGCATTGGCCCAGGCCTGCCAGGCACTCCAGCACCCATCAACACAGAAGCACAGATACCCTTCCCACCTCACCTCCTCTTCCTCACCAACAAGCACTGCGAGAACAACCCTCAGGACACTCACCTTCACTGAACGTGGGCAGGTCTTGGGAGGCTGGGGAGGTCCTCACTGACTGGAAGCTATAGAGCCTCATTCTCATTGATTAAAAGGGCATGAGGGTAGATCCATAAAACTGCAGGAAACTGTTCCCCCTTGTCCTATTACTGCACTCCCTGAAAAATAGTCCCTCCCCATCTTTCCTGTAGCCCCCCTCTAAGTCCTGGGAGGCCACTCTAAGGTCTCCCCAAAGCCTTCTCTTCTCCAGTTGAACAGCCCCAATTCTCTCAGCCTGTCCTCACAGGGGAGGTGCTCCAGCCCCTAATCATTTTCATGGCTTTCTCTGGACCCACTCAAGCAGGTCCATGTCCTTCTGATGTTTGGGGCCCCAGAACAGGACACAGCACTGCAGGGGGGGCCTCACAAGAGTGGAGTAGATGGGGAGAATCCCCTCCCTCAACCTGCTGGCCACACCTGATGCAGGTCAGGCCACAGTCGGCTTTCTGAGCTGCAAGCACACATTGCCAGCTCACAGCCAGCTTTTCATCCACATTCTGTGGCACCAGGGCCCTGCCCCAGTCAGTGTTTTTCCTAGTCTCCCTACTCCTATACACAGGGAAGCCCCTTTTGTGGCCTCTGACATCCCTCAATTTTTGTAAGCCTATGGATAAAACTGCTCCTACCTCATCATATCACACACATCCCATCTCTCCCCAAAGAGTTCCAGCAGCACTCACCACACAGCCAAGCCCAGACAGGCTCTCTCCAACAAGCAGAATCAGCTCCAACAGAACAACCGCAGTGCCCTAGCTGCCACACACATCCCACCAACAAGATCACAGTCATCCCAGCACCATGACTGGTAACACAGGAACACTCTAGACCCCAATCTCCCCTATCAGCACTCAGCTCAGCCCCACAGCTTTCCCTCATTATAGCCAGCCACTCCCTCACTCCACCTCCACCTCCACCTCCACCTCCACCTCCACCTCCACCTCCACCTCCACCTCCACCTCCACCTCCACCTCACCCCCCATCAACCAGCCAATTAGGGGACAGATAACAACCTGACCATCAGGAGGCAGCACAAAATCTGCCAATTAGGGTGATGCTAACAAGCACCAGCTGTGCAGAAGCCCCTGGAAGCTTCCAGAAGGTGCTTGTCAGGTCTCCAGAATCAACACCTCCAGTACAACAAATAGATAATCTTCACCAAACAACCCCCAAAACAACTGCTGGGAGGGGTGGGGAGTGAACAAAGGAATGAATGAGTAGAAATGCTGCTGTAAACCAAACACCTCACATATATTAAGGGACTCAGGGGATAAGAGGGAGGGAAAATGCCCTGTTTAAATAACAGCCCCCCCAAAAAAAGCTGCGATCAATAAATTTGTCAACAGACCCTGCAAGCAACTCCTGCAGAAGGAAAAATAATCCACCGAAGATACAAAACCCCCATGTGTCCTCATGCTTTCAGTAAATACATAAAACCCCACTGGAATAAATGCCGAATTTCAGTGTCCATGTCACCTTTCTTCTGTGCTGTAAGGTCCTTGGGTCACCCATGCAGGGTCACCTTTCATGGTCCCCCCTTGTTGTGATCCCCAGTCCAACTGCCTGGCAGTCCCCGTGACATCTTCCCTCACTGTGGGGTCCCATGTGCCCCCACACGGGGTCCCATGTCCCTGTCCCCACTTTGATGTAAGGTTCCAGTGCAATTCATGCAGGGTGCCCAGGTCACCACCCCCCCTGACGTAGGGTCCCCAGTTGACCCACGTGGGAGGTCTGTGGACCAGTTTACTGTATGTTCCCCATCTGATCCATGCAGGGGGGCCCAAAATACTGCCCCACCTTTCTATGGAGTCCCACACCCGCCTCAGCTGAATCTGGGAAGACTTACGTTTATCAGAACTTTCCACCACCCACATGGGTACAACCACCTCAGGCTTGCAGCCCCATGCAGCTTGCTCACTTCCAGTTCCCATCTGCAATGTCTTCTTGTGTGTGACAAAGACAGTGATGGTGGCAGTGACTCACAAGGCAATGGGGGATTTTCTCAGCTGCCCCTTACTCTGAGAAGATCTATCCCAAGCTCCTGAGCACACTGTGAGGGTCATATCTTTGACATCAGTGTGGTGCTCTGAGGCCCTTTCATGGACCATATGCATGACAGGACACCCTGGACCTCCTCAGCCCCTCTCCATTGTCCCATCTTCTTGCTGTTTGCACCCCACATTGGTTTGGGCTTGAGGTAAGCAAGCTGGGTCTAGAAGAGGAAAGCCCATCAGTATAAAGCCAGGAGCTGGGTGCAGGGATGCGCAGACATGAATTGACCGTACTGGGCTGCATTTAGCTCTGACAGGGTAGATCTGGGCACCACGAGGATGCTCCTGAAGCCTCCTCAGCAGGAAGCAGCTGTCCTGTTGGCTGGGTAAGAGGTGGAGAAAGTTCTCCCTGTGTTTGCCTTCAAGGCCATGCCCAGATTTTCATGTGCCTGAAGCTTCTGGCTGACCCCAGAGCCTCCCTCTCCCAGCACATGTAGAATATTTGAACACTCCTTGTGACAACGAGATAAATGGATAAATGGAATTGGGGTGGAGCTGTTAAGGGGGATGTTGATGCCGCTGCGGCTTTTGCAAATGTACCTTGATGGAAAGGTGCGTTTATTTTTTTTTTTCCATTGCTTCTCTTGTTTGAAAGATGTTTCAAGTCTTTATATAGCTTAAAAATATTAAAACATAATAGTCTTCTGTTTCCATGGCAACGGACACATCAGGTATTCATGGGCCTGAGATGTTGGCATCTTGCATTCATCACAAGGTTTAAAAGACAGAGTAATTTGCTTCAAGGTTCCCAGAAAGAACCATGCAGAGAGAAGGGAGGCCATGGCCTTGAAGGGACAAGCAGAGGCCAAAGCCTAGTCCCAGGCCTTGGGGCTGTGAGCTTGGGGGAGCTGCAGCTTGCAGGGAGCTGGGGCGCTGGCACTAGTTTCCATGCCTCCTGCCTGTGTAGGTGACTGACTGATGGCCTGGGCACTGGTGGGAGGCAGGGATCTCTGGGCTATCATCTGGGAGAAGAGGACCATCCTGGGAGTGTGCAGGGCATTGCAACTGCATGGGGACAGTCATGTCCCTGCAGTTACTTTCCCTCTCCCTAGGACAGCTGATCTTCAAAGCTCTCCTGCCAGGACTACCCAGTCTAAATACCAGGAGTGGCAGGTACCGACTGCCTGAGCTTGGCCCAGCTCTCTCATTCATGCGTGTTCATAGAATCGTTGAATATTTGGGGTTGGAAGGGACATTTAAAGGTCATCTAGTCCAACCTCCCTGCAACAAGCAGGGGCATCTTCAACATCCTCAAGGTTGACTACCAGTGACTCCCATGAATCCCACTGCTCTGGCCATCCCAAGCAATGCTGAGGCACCATCCCAAATGTCCGTCTGCAGAAATCCTGAGCACGGGGCTGGGAGCATAAGCAGGACCCCAAGCTTCATCTTCTCTCCAGATGTGTGCTAGTTTCTCAGCTACTGTATGTGCCTTCAGCCTTCCCCTCCCTCCCCCTCACTTTCCTGGGACCCCCACCATCCTGTACTGGGGTTTCAAATCCTCTTCCCTCGGGTAATGAGCACATCCTGGGCAGTGTCTCCATGCCACCAGCATGCTGGGTGTTTCACAGCCAATCTGAACCATAGCTACATGCTTCCCACCTCCATCATATCAGATTTTGGTGTCCTCAGCAAGGCTTCTTGCCTGCCCTACACAGGGCAGGCAGCCTTTTGTTCTTCAGAGCTCGTCGCGTGACCTGCAAGCCCCAGGGATGTACTGATGCATCTGTTCTTCCTCTGTGACACAATGTTTTGTGGAGAACAAACAAGTTTTTGGGTTTTGTAAGTAAAATTCTAAGAACTGCCACTCCCTGGGCACCTAAAGTGTGTTTGATCATGTTTAAGCGACACTGCAGGGACTGAAGGTACGTTATTAAAGTAATTACAGGAGAGCTTTAAAATTCAGAGCAGTTCTCATTATTCAAAGTATGTCTAGATAGTGACATTCCTGTTGGGTGACGTGCAGGTCATCTGCATCTTTCATTGTGACTCTGTCTCCAGGTGTCTGTTGCAAAGCTCCAGCATCTGGAGTCATGGAAAACCAATAAATCTCCTGCTTTCAGTGTGCAAAATAAAGATGGATAAAAAGTGGTACTCAAAACCCAGAAGACTACAAAATAGGACCCATATCTTCTTACGTTTTAGACAAAATCCCACTATTTGAGGAAGAAGGGATGAAATTTTTTATGCTGAGGGCGGTAAAACACTGGACCAGGTTGCCCAGAGAGGTGGTTGATGCCCCATCCCTGGAAACATTCAAGGTCAGGTTGGACGGGGCTTTGGGCAACCTGATCTGGTTGAAGATGTCCCTGCTCATGGCAGGGGGGTTGGACTCAATGACCTTCAAATGTCCCTCCCAAACCAAACCCTTTGATGATTCTATGAATATCTAATGACTGTTCATGTTTAGTCTTTCCTCTTCACATTTAGACACCCTTCTTTAGAAACCTCTTTTATATCTCAGGGGGTCAAGGTGTATCTGTGTGTGTCCAGGAGTGCATCAGTAGAACATTGGTCTCCATTGCGCTGACCCCAAAGCTGCTCAATCATCTCTGTTTCCAGTGTGACACCCTCCCAGCCCGCTCTCGGGGACCGAGTTTCCCAGGTTAGACATGGTCTGTGGACTGGGTGGCCTCTGGTGGCCTTAGAAGATGACTCCCAGCACTGGCTCTTCTCTGCCAGGACATTGCATGGAGCAGAATCTATCTCCTGCCATGCACGGTCACTCTGCAAACACAGAGCAAGGCCGGCGAAGTGTGCCACAGGGCTTTGGAACCTGCTCCAGCACTGGAAACCTGGCTCTTTGGAGCCACAGCAGTGTTGGTGTGCAATGACCTCAGCTGCAGGCTGGTCCAGTTCAATGTCTTCATTAATGAACTGGATGATGGGGCTGAGCATACCCTCAGCAAATTTGCAGGTGACGCCAAGCTGGGAGAAGAGGCTGATATACCAGAGGGTCATGCGGCCATCCAGAGGGACCTCACGAGGCTGGAGAAATGGGCTGATGAGAACCTCATACAAGGGGAAACACAAAGTCTTGTACCTGGGGAGGAACCACCCTAGGCACCAGGACATGCTGGGCGGCTCACCCAGCTGGAAAGCAGCTCTGAATAAAAGGACCCAGGGGTCCTGGGGGACACTGAGTTGAACACGAGGCAGCAATGTGCCGCTGCAGCAAAGAAAGCTCACGGTGTCCTTGGCTGCATTGGGAGGAGCATTGCCAGCACATCTCAGCACTGGTGAGGCCACACCTGGAGTACTGTGTCCAGTTCTGGGCTCCCCAGTACAAGAGAGACATGGACATACTGGAGAGAGTCTGGTGAGGGGCCGTGTAGATGATGAAGGGACTGAGGCATTTCTCCTGTGAGGAAACGCTGAGGGAACTGGGACTGTTCAGTGTGAAGAAGAGAAGGTTCAGGGGGAGCTCATCAAAGTCTATAAATACCTGAAGGGAGGGGGCAAAGAAGACAGAGCCAGGGACTCTCCAGTGGTGCCCAGTGCCATGACAAGAGGCACAAACTGGAACACAGGAGGTTCCCTCTGAACATCAAGAAACACTTTTTTACTGTGAGGGTTGTGAACAGTGGCACAAGTTGCCAAGAGAGGTGGTGGAGTCTCCATCCTTGGGGACATTCAAAGCTGTCTGGACACAGCCCTGGGCAACCAGCTCTGGGTAGAGCTGATGAGCTCCAGATGTCCCTTCTGACTTCAACCATTCTGTGATCCTTTAAGTTCTTAGCAAGTGGCTGCTGGGACCACAGCATGTCCCCTGAGTGGCTGCCCCCAACTCTGGTTGCTCCCTGTTGGTTGCCGGTGTTTGAGTGTGGGACGCAGAGGTCCCCTCTCCGGCTCGAGGTAGGTGGCAGGGGGGAAGAATCACAGAATCCCAGAATCATCTTGGTTGGAAAAAACCCTTGAAGATCATCCAGTCCAACCATGAACTTCACAGTGACTGTTCTCAACTCCACCAGATCTGACCCCTGTGCTCGGCACTGGTGAGGCCGCCCCTCGATGAGTGGGGTCAGTTTTGGGCCCCTCACTCCAAAAAGGCCCTTGAATGACTCGAGCGTGTCCAGAGAAGGGCAACGGAGCTGGTGCAGGGTCTGGAGCCCAGGTCTGATGGGGAGCGGCTGAGGGA
>ML997664.1:199423-211364 GCA_010365825.1 Otus sunia | reverse complement strand
GGGGGGGGCGCTGGATCCTCCCCCTCTGCTCCCAGTTGAGGGGGTTGTGGAGGGGCTGGATCCCCCCCCCCTGCTCCCCGTAGGGGGCTTGTGGAAGAGCTGAATCCCCCCCTGCTCCCCGTGGATGCTTTGCGGGGGGAGGGTTATGGATTGGGATGGATCCCCCCCCCTCCACCGTGGGATGCAGCCAGGGGAGGTATTTTTTACGGAGGTGTAAGGTGTGGCAGGGCGAAGGGGGGGGGTGGGACACACGCAGGGTGGCATGCGAGTGGGTGTGGAAAGGGGTGCGGGCAGGGATTGGGCTGGGGGGGCTGCAGCGGGGTGGGGAGGGGATACACCGGCCTTGGAGGGGGAAGAAATCGCCGAGTTTTGGTGTTTGTGCTGGAATGGGGTTTATTTATTTCACATGTGCGGTGGATGGCGAGCCGCTGGTTGGTTTGTTGGTTGGGGTTTTTTTTTTCTCCTCTCTGCGCTGCTCTGCTGCTTCCCCAGACCTGCATTCTCCGGCTGCAAAAACTGCAGGATGGGATTTTTTTTTTTTTTTTTCCCTCATTCCTTGGCGATAGCAGTTTAATCAACCCTTGAGTGACCTCTACAGATAAACCCGCAGCTGCTGGGCTCCGCTACTTCACCCGGCACATGCAGCAGGGTGGGCTTAAGCAGAGGCGGGAGGGGAAAAAAGAAAAAAAACATGTTTTTAAAATAAAATTAATGAAATTGGGGAGCTTGGCGTGAGCTCTGGGATCCCTCCAAGCAGCAGGTGGCTTGGACAGGGGTGTGCCTCCGGCTGGGTGTATCTGGACCGGTTGTAAGCGAGGTGTGACGCTGTGCTTCGTGCCAGCGGGCCGGCGTTGGTGGCCGTGCCGTTGCCATCCGTGGATGGTTGGTTGAGCTCCTCCATGAAGCGTCTGCCCAGGCGGTAGCTGCGGCTGAATGTTAATATACCACATGATCGTTAAAAACAGCGTGATTGCACCTTGCTGCAAATCTGTCGCCTTCATTTGCGGCGACGTTGAGAGCTGATTTCTTTGGTGCTAGGGGGAACCAACACCCTCGCGATTCCATCATCTGGCTGCTGCAAACTGTCTCGCTGCTGATGGTGGGGGGGGGGGCAAGACTGACAGCGCTCGGTATTTGGTGCTTGTGGATGTGAATTAGCCTGTGGGTGTGAGATCTTGGCTTAGGCTTGCAAGATGTGACCTTACTTTGGTTAATAAATGCCTCTTGTAGTTCTGCTACTGAGTATTGCGCCGTACACATAATTTTTAAAATTTTTTTTTGGAAGGGAGAAGCTATATATTTCTGCCCCATCGCTTAGGATGGGTGCGAGGGGGAGGGCTCAAGACGTCGAGTGGCATTACCCTTCCTCTGCTCAAAGGGAGGCACAGAAATCCCCTGTGGGGTTTTGTAGATCCTTGCCCATCAGCAACCAGTAACTTCTTTTCCGTGTGTCTTGGCCAGTGCGTACGCTCAGCTGATCAGCTGAGCGTATCTTCCCAGACTAAAATTTGGATGAATTTAACTCCGCGCCTCATTCCACCGGTACCTGGGATGGCTTTCAAGTCTAAATAACTCTTTAATGTTATTCCCAAATGCCTTGAGTTATGCTAATACCCTTGGGAGAGATCCTTTCAGCGCTCTTTTGGGAAGAAAGGCATATGTTGAGGCCCTCGATCTCTAGGGAAGTCTTTGCTCTGATGCTAAAGTTGCTGCTGACGGGGTATTTCCCACCAAAATCTCTGGTTGCTGTATTCTTCCTGCTGCGGATCAAGACAAACCAAGGCCTAGCTTGTCTGCAGGCCAGATGTCTTTGTGCAGCTCTCTTCCAAAGGAGCTGGAGATGGGTTCAAAGGAGCTTTACAAAGGAGGCTGCTAGCGAGACGTCAGTGGCTTTAAAAAGAGGGGAGGCAGCGAACTTGCTGTCCTCCTGGTAAAATTAATATTGCTGATGTAAAGGTGCCTGAGAAGCGCTCGCAGCTGACTTTCTGTGATTTAGTGTTAACTTCATTGGAGCAGCCTGTAACTGTAATTCCTGGCTATACTCTACATGGCTTAAATTAGGTCATTAACTATCCTAATAAGAGAAGCAGAAATGCCATAGTCTCCTGTAACCTGCAGCTCGGATGGGGAGAGGGAGAGCGAGGAGATGCAGCCAGTTGGCCAAGAGCCCAGAGCTTCATAGCTTGCAGCTGAATAAAAGGTGGGTGAATAGTTGCAGGAGGATTAAATGTTAAATCAGGTGCTGGCTGTGTCTTTCCTGGGGGGGGGGTTGTGCCAGTTGCGGGCCGTGGGACTTGCTGTTGGGGTGCTGGGAGCAAGGAGTCGTCAGAGAATTATAGAATCATTTCGGTTAGAGAAAGACCCTTAAGATCATTGAATCCAGCTGTAAAAGGTTGGAAGGAGAGAGAGAGGCTGCTGAAATCTGGACTGTGGAAGGTTCTCCAAATCCTGACCGACGCTGCATTTCACAAAGGATTTTCCTGATACCCGTGACGGTGAGCGTGTGGTTGGTGCGTGCAGTTTTTATCTGGATTTGGGGAATTTTTTAGTTTGCTGCTGCTGTCCTGTTGAGACAGGAGCCACTTTCTACTCTGGTTGCAACCACAAAGTGGTTTTTATGGTTAGTCCTAGACAGCTGCAGCAGCTGCTAAGTTTAACAGCGATGCTGGGCGTACTCTGGACCAGGTTTATGAAGATTAACAAAGATCTATTTATGTATGCTAATGAACCTGACAACATAAGAACGGGGAGGTGATACAGGTTGTGTGGATGGCAAAGCCAGCTTTTTATTCTGATTTAAAAGTAAATCCCTTCTGCCTCGTTCTTCCTAGCCTATATTGAGTATTTTGGACCTATGATTGTGGGTTATAACTATGTGAGTGGTGAGAGAGCATCATCTTGAAGCAGGAATATAGGGCCTAAAGGTGATGGTTGAGAGAGCTTCTCCAACCCATCAGCTAGTTGTAGGGTTCCCAGACGTTTTAGATAATGTAGTTCAATCCCAGATCATAACTTTAAAGAAAAAAAAAAAAAGTATTTTATGGAATGCCTGGCTTCTGCAAAATAGGAAAATAATATCTGCGCCTGCGTGATGGGTTTGACATCAGACCTCCTGGATGTGTGTGGTCAAACAGCCCCATGGAAGGGCAGAGCTGCTCGGGAGCGTGGTGCAGCCGATGGTAGATCTGGTGCGTGTTTGTTTTTCTTGCCTGTTTACAGAGCTGCTCCTCCACTTCTTTAATATTAAAACACTGGTAGAATCTGGGACAATCCCAGCAGCCTGTCTGTACATAAGTCTATCTTTAGAGCTGTGGCTTTCGGCGGTTGAAAGCTGCCTTGTTGCCTGTGGTGGTGATATCTACAACTCATCTCTCAATTAGGACTCCGAGTCTCCAAAATTCAGCATCGTAGAGTCATAGACTGGTTGGAAGAGACCTTAAAAATCATCTAGTTCCAGCCCCCCTGCCATGGGCAGGGACACCTTCCACTAGACCAGGTTGCTCAAGGCCCCATCCAACCTGGCCTTGAACCCTTCTAGAGAGGGATAAGGGTTGTCCAGGCTCTGTGTTGGGTGTTTCCTGTCAGGCTGAACTTTGCTGTGAAACCTTTCTTCCTAGAGAAATGATGGAGTGTTGTTTGCTGAAATATTTCTGCTTAGACTGGACAAAGCACTAGAAAATCTTGTCACAGGGACTAACATGACCCTTCCTGAGTAGGAAGGTGGAGGAAACGTGTTGCATCATGTAGGTCCTCTCTAAGGATAAGCCAGATGTTCTTGAGTAGAGCTCAAGGGAAGGAGTTGTCTCAACTTTGTGCTTGTTTAAGGCTTTGTGAGGAGCTATCCCAAAGGGTTAGGGGAATCCACAGTTCCATACCTGGATTTGAAGGTCACCTACTTTGGTCTTGACCAAGTCCTTCCATCAGCTCCTGCCACCACATGGGTGTTGTCATCTGGGAAATGTTTGTGGGGTCAAAGTCTTGAGCTGTAGAAACGTGGAGCATGGTGGTGTAGACAGCTTTCCCCCCACACACAAAGTAATTCCTTTAGATAGTGAGCTAAGAGCAGCTTCCTAAATCCCCATTCCAGCAATGTCCTGTTGTGGCTTCTCCTTTTTTCAGGTCAACTGACCTGACCATTATTTCTCCGGGGTCAATCTGCTTTGACTCCTCAATCTGCATTTAGGCTGGTGAAGCCAAAGATCAGGGGCAAGTTTTTCTGGGTACATTTCCAGGTACACTATAATCTAGATAGCAGACATTATGTCTCATGAGTAGGTATCTTGGTTTAAGACCGGTTTGGGCAAGGCTCAAGTCCTCAAACCATTCTGACAATCATTTTAAGACTAAAGACTTGTGGTGTGTTGTTCCTCTTCTGAAGGATAAAGGTTTTAGCAGCTCACCTCTTGGTAACTTGTGGAAATACACGATTTAAAGCAAACAAACAAACAAACACCCTACCCAACAACCTTTAAACGAAAACCCACAAACCAAAATGAAACCACTACATACAACCGAGGAGTCTGTAGGGACTGGGCTGATTCCAGGAGTAAAATTTATGTATTATTCGGTAGGGTTGCAAGTTTCCTGATGGTGTGGCAGAGCCATGGAGGGGACTGGCTCTGGGGGGGTGGATCGTAGATCAGCAAGTGTAGGATTTTTAGTCTTGACTGTAGCCACTGTCACTGTACAGCAACATTTTTGTGATATGCTTATTTGGATATGTTTGCCCCAGACAATAAATATTAGTGAGAACTTCATTTTGGCTGATTAAGGTCACTACAAATGTTATGATGACCCTCCAGTACCTTTAAAAAAATAATTTCTTCTTCCTGTCTTCAACAGCCACGCTCTCTCCCTCTTGCTTTTTTGCTTCAGTGATTATTTCCTTACATGCTCTAGATAACGCATTGAACCTAGACCTTTCCTCTTCCTCCTCTGTCTCTTCTCAAAAATAAACATTCCTGCTGTAAGACTTTTCTTTTTTTCGCTTTGCAACTAATCCAGGCTGGCTATTTTTAATTCCAATTGCCAAGAAGCAGGTGAGGGATAAATGTACTCCAGGTGCTGAGGGGAAAAAGTGGAGCACTCTCTAGAGAGCATCTGCACCGTGCCCTTGGAATGAGTCGTTACTCCTTAAATTGCTCCCAGGAACCCCCAAAGCTGGTTTTCTCAGTTTACCAGCTCCTGGCTAGCAGTGAAAGAACCACATTGTGCTGTTACAATGGGAGGTGCCTCGTTTCTCAAATTCTTCATCCCTCACTGTTTCTCTGGCCTTAATAGATCTGGTGATTGTATTTATTTTCTTCCTCTCGCTGCTGGGACTGCTCCTGCCCTTTAAACATTCTCACAAACAGCTCTGCAAGAAGCAGTCCTGGTGGTTGCCTAATTTTTAGGGTGCCAAATACACTGCTCTGACTTTTGGTACCGTCCCAGCTGATTGGCAGGCGACTAGATAACCTCATCTCTGCACTCTCAAATGAAAAAAAAAAAAAAAAATTGTTTTCCAATTGTTAAAGTATTTTTAAACAATAAATGGGAAGGAGATAGAAATGGGCAGAGAGTGCTTATTAACTGTGACGTGTAGAAACCCAGTGGTGTAATTTAGAGAGCAGAAACCACTATTCCTGCAGTGAAAGATGTGGAAATTTTTGATTGTTGATTAACATCTCATAAAACTTGCAGCAAATGAGGCCTGAAATAGACTGTCAGAGGGAGAAGGCTTTGCTTATTGTATTTTACAGACAGCGTGATCCTAGAAGGTTTTGTTCCTGGATTGAACATTGATTGGAAGTTATGTTTCTGGTACGGAGCAGAGCTTTTTGATTTCTGGTTAATGTTTAAGTTTGCTCATTAGTGCTGAATTTAAAAGATGGTTTGACTGGGGGGGGGAAAAAGCCCTTACTGGGAGGAAGGGAGGGGTGTAAGGGGCGGGGGGTTGGTGCTATAGGGGGGCTGGTTGGTGTCACAGCCACCGGTGGCTTAACCAGCCCTGGATCAGTGGATACCTGACCTAAAGGTGCCTTGCAGGCTGCTCTTCTCTTACCACAGTGCTGTGCATAAGGACTGGGATTATAAATTTGAGCAAAAACCTCAGCAAACATTGGAGAAGAATGCAGCGTTGCATGCCAAAATTTAGGATTTCTGGCCTTGCTGTAGGATTGGCATATTCTGCATCTGTGTATATAAAATAGAGTGGTTTGGGTTTGAAGGGATCTTAAAAAATATCTAGTTCCAANCAGTTTAAAACCCTTCCCCCTCCTTCTAACCCTATATCCCCTGATGACGAGTCCCTCCCCCCTTTTCTGTAGCCCCCTTTAAGTGCTGGGAGGCCACTTTAAGTTTTCCCTGGGGCCTTCTCCTCTCCAGGCTGAACAACCCCAACGCTGTTCCCATTCTACAGATGGGAAGGACCTCGGTATATCAAAAGTCGTGCAGTAAAATAATACCAGAGCCTGGGATCTCACTCTCTGGGCCGTGACTGGTTTTGACCACTTTGTCTGCTTACTCTTTACCACCGAGAATTATAGAAAAATACTCTGAACTGAAGCTAGGTGCCTTCCTTATGGCGTAGCCCCTCTAGAAAACACACGTGCCTGGTCCATTTGTGCTCCTGTCAGACGCACGCGGTTTCTGGGCTGCCTCTTCCCAAGGTGGTGACATTTCTCTGTCTGCCTCGTTGCGTTTTTATTGATCTTCCCTCTCTGCTCTCCCTCTGCTTGAATGTAAATGACTTCCACGGGCGACGTGTTTGGAAACCCAAGCTTTTTACCATCCAGAAACGTTACTTACTCTGCGAATTGAAGCTGCAGTATTATGATTTTTTTTTTTTTTTATTGATCTTTCGGTAGCGCTTCTTGCAAGCCTGGGATCGTCGCGTCGGGTGGAAAAGCGCAGTCGCTTGTTGACTGCGATGTGGCGGTTTCCTTTCTAGAAGAGAAGGATGAACAATAGGGTGCGTTTAAATAACGGTGGAATTTAGGTTACTAGAGCCAACCCGTGGTCTATCCGGGATGTTTAGAGAAACAGTCCCTCTTTGAAGTCTAAATCCTTTAAAAGACTAGAAATGGAACAGCAACACTCTGTCCCTGGCCGCGTGCGGGGATGCAGAGTTACACATGGACTTAAAAGGGGAAATGTTGCTTCTTGAAGAGCCAGTTTTGCTTCCTTTTGGTATGCTGGGGTTGGTTTTCTGTTGGTTTTTATTTTTTTTTCCATGTCCATCTGTTAAATTACTCACATTGAGGAACGCATCTCAAGCTGGCCCAGCAGCGTGGTGAGCACATACTCAAGGCCTTGGAGGATATATGGATGTATCATCGTTTTTTATTAGTAATTAAGCTGTCTCTTAAGTACTTTTCTGAATCCTGTGGCCGACCTGAAGTTGGCTTTCTGGATGCTGTTGTTTCTGCTTCATAAGCTTCTTTGCTCCCTTTAATCTAACGTGTGCATCTGTGCATCCACGTCCCCTCAAAGACAGGGATGGGAGAAATCCTGTAGAGCCTCCTCCATGTGCGTGGTGCGCTGCGGTGGCTGAGGCTTTCAAAAAAAAAAATAATATAACAAAAACACAAATGCCTCTTACTCTGGCAATGCTTAATGTGGTCAGGAACATTTAGGAAGAACTAGGGGGAAAAAAAGAAAAACAAACCACCAGGCAGAGGGATCACTGTTTGGAGCAGAGGACTTGAGGGATTTGTGTGCATGCATCTCTGACCGGATCAGCAAGCTCTTGGTGGGGCATGTGGTTTTCTTCCACTTCCCAGAAAAGTAGTGGGATTTGGGTGAAATGAGCATGGAGGAGGTTGTTTGCTGAGGCTGCTGGACTCTGATTCCCTGCTTTGCATCTGCTTGACTAAGCGTGACCTCTGCTACTTGCTGCTTGGGGGTTTTTTGGTGTGGTTTGTTTTGGTTTTTTTTTTTTTTGCAGTTGAGATCATGTTTCAGCCCTCGCTGGAGTTAAATCCAGGGGCTGTGCAGAGAAGGGAGCAGGTTGGCTCCTCACAGACCCTGGCAGCCTGCACTGCTGTGGGTATCACTAAAAGGGAGCGTGGGGAGATCAACAAGAGGTTGCTCAGGTCACAGGAGCTACCTCGGGCTTCTGGTGGTTGTCTCTTGGGGACATCCGCAGCGCTGGCAGCTGAACGGAGCCGTCCACGTTAAGATTCCTCTTAATGCAATTTTCCTTTCTGAGGTAGGAAGGAGGCTGAGTGATTTCAAACCCGTCCCCTTTGCAACATCCCCAGTGGGTTTCTTCCCTTTCTCCTTCCTGGCAGTACATCTCAACGTATCGCCACGCTCAATGCTTATTTGAAATGCTTCTTCTACCTCTCCAGTTTCCAGGAAACCTTCCCTTGAACTTTTTGACCTCTCCCTAAGGCCTGCTCTGAGAAATAAGAGCAGACATATCTCGATATGCCAGTCTACAGCCAGGATTAATATTAAAGCACTGGGATTGTTAGAGTTAAGGTTTGGTGTTTTGTTGTTTGGTTTGTTGTTTTTTTTTTTTCTCTGCCTGGCTTTGGGGAGAGCAGGAAGGTGCTTCTTTGCTTCCTTGCACTAGGCAGGACTCACCATTTAGGAGGATCTGCATCCAGGGTTATGCTCTGGGACTTGCTATTTAGAATCATCAAGTGGTTTGGGTTGGGAGAAACCTTTGAAGATCATCTAGAGCAACTCCCCCTGCTGTGGGCAGGGACATCTTCAACTGGATCAGGTTGCTTGGAGCCCCGTCCAACCCAACCTTGAATGTTTCCAGGGATGGGGCATCAACCACCTCTCTAGGCAACCTGGCCAAGTGTTTTACCAGCCTCAGCATAAAACATTTCTTCCTTGGATCTAGTCTCAATCATAGAATGGTTTGAGTTGGGAAGAACCTTAAAGCCCATCCAGTCCCACCCCCTGCCCCGGGCAGGGCCACCTTCCACTAGCCCAGGTTGCCCAAAGCCCCGTCCAACCTGGCCTTGAACCCTTCCAGGGAGGGGGCAGCCACAGCTTCTCTGGGCAACCTGTGCCAGGGCCTCACCACCCTCATTGTAAAAAATTTCTCCCTTAGTCTGAATCACAGAATGGTTTGAGGTGGGAGGGACCTTAAAGATCATCTAGTCCCAACCCCCCTGCCACAGGCAGGGCCACCTTCCACTAGATGGGGTTGCTCAAAGCCCCGTCCAACCTGGCCTTGAACCCTTCCAGGGAGGGAGCAGCCACAATATCTTCCAGCGTCTCACCACCCTCTTTGAGTTTAAAACCATGACTCCTTGTCCTGTTGCTACAGGCCCTATTAAAAAGTTGTCCCCATCTTTCTTATAAGCCCTTCTTAAATATTGAAAGACAATGATTTAAAAGGATCTTAGTTAGGCATTGTATCAGGCTGAGCAGCAGCCACCAAAGGTCTGTTCCTGGAGAAGGCCGTGGCAGATGTTTGCTCTCCTTGTGCTCCGGGTTGACCCGATGACACTCCAGCTCTGGTGCAGAAGTCTCACAGCCCTGACGGTGCGGTGATGGGCCTCTGTGGGGCTTCTTGACCCAGGCTGGGCCATGCGTGGATGGGAAACTCTGCTTGCTGGGTCACGAGGGTGGAGGTCTCGTATTCCTGACTCGCATCCTCCCGCGTGGCTGACACGAGGACTGGAGTAGATTGCATCACGATGAGTGTGTCCCTGATTGAGTGTGGCTTGATGAAATTGAGCAGTGAGGTAGAAAAAAGCATACAGGAAACTATATATTTTAATTTTTTTTTAAATTTCAGATTAAAAGGACTTTCATTACACCCCCCTGCCCCACCCAGAGAGCGTTGGGTTCCCTACTTCCACCTTCTGTGCCATTTTCAAGAGATGCTGTTGAATCTGTCAGAGCTCCCAACAGCACGACCGGAAGGAAAAATTGCAAATGAATACATCAACGCTGCTTTCATTTAGAAACCCTTTCTTTTTCCCTTCTAGTTCTGCATATCTAACATCTCCTGAATGTCACCTTGAGGAATCTATATTGTAGTGTGGCTGTTCCATATATGTGGAAGTAGGTGGAGTGTGTGCTTAAAAGATATCCCCCCCTGAAAAAAAACCCCAATGGTTTAGAGAACACCTCAGCACATTTTCTGTCTTAGACTTTTTTCTTTTTTTTAAAATAGGAAGTTCTCTAGGTTTTTATTCAAGGTAAGTAACGTGCCTAGAACTTGAAATCATGATAAGTGCCTCTGCAGTAATTATTTTTCTGTCAAATTTGAGCTTGCCTAAGCAATGCACCTTTCTTCTTCAGCTCGAAGGGAGAAGGTGCAGGGACGGGGTTTTTCACTGCAAGCAGAGGTGGGAATAAGTTCTGTAAGAAGAGGGGACTCGCTCTGAACGTGTTGATCGGGGTTTTAAAGGCTTGAGAAGGTACAATGCCTGCCTTACTTTAAATATGTTCCGCCATGGGATGGTCTTCCAAGTTGAGGCAAGACAAAAGGGACTTTGCTATGAGTTGTCTTAACAGTGTCAAAAAAGAGGTTCGTGTGTTGGAGGATGAAGGTCAACCTTGTTCCCAGGCATGACTTTACTGCTTAAAGCAGAGCACAGAACAAGGTTGAGGAGGGCTTGTGTGGAGCAGGCTGTAGGAGGAACATAGAATAATGCAGTTGGGGGGGCAACCAGGGCTTGCTTTGTCATCTCCACAATCCCCCCCCTTTATCTTCTGCAAAGATGCCACTCCAAACAGGAGGCTAATACAAACCTATGGTAGAAACCAAGCTTGGTGTGCAGGAGGAACAGGTTTGGCAGCAGAACCCTCTGTTGTCTGCTGCTCCTCTACGTAGGAAGCGTCTAATCCAGACCTATAAACCACGGATTATATTCGTCTCGCCGTGGCTGCCTCGTTTCACGTGGCCAGTACTGCTAGGTGGACTTGGGAACATTCCTGTCTGTTAAATGGGAATGTGTTAAAAGTTTCTCCAAGAATGGATCAAAGATGGTTGGAGCTCGAGCTCCAGAACACAAAGGGAAGTTTGGCTGAAGTTTGAGCAGTGACTATCCCTTTTGGATGCCGTGCTCTCATCAACATCCCTGCGTGATCTGACCTGGGTATGGATGAGCTTTCCATCAGCTCTTGCCCACGCAGCGCCGCGGGCGTTATTTGACTGTTCCTCCAGCATGTTCCTTTAGTGAATCAACGTGTCTTATAAGCAAATGGAAGGGTCTGGAGCCATTTGGATCTTGAGGTGCCTATCCTTTTAGCAATAGGGAAAATATGAAAATCTGTATATGTACTTTTGGATACTCCTGGCATATGTCTCTCCATCTGCACTTAGAGCACGCGGATAATGTGGCTAAAAACACACTTGCAGATAACGCTGTATAAATTTTCCCCCTGTGCGGTGCAAATATCTTTCATTAAGGCTCTTAAATAGGGAGAAAGCAACATTTTGAGGGTATGATTTTGCAGGATTTACCTACATCTACAGCAAGTCTACTGAGGCACCGCTGATAAGTCTTGTGTCTTGTGTATACCCACTGTGCTTCAAAGCACCCTCCCAGTGGCTGAGGAGGAGGCAAAGCCTTTGGAACGGGAGCATGCTCGCTTTGCAGGAGTGTGGACAACGGCAAATGTCCTGCACAGCTGTCTGTACAGTCAGAACTGGAACAAAAATACTTCATTTTGGCAGTCTGGGGTTAGATACTGCAAACTAGGGGTTGGAACTAGGTGATCTTTAAGGTTTCTTCCAACCCAAACTGTTCTATGATTTTAAGCTAGTTCCAAAGTGAAGTAGGCTGAGCTTAAGAGTAGCCCCTCTCTGTTTCAGATCTCACTGCAAAGACTTGAGTTTTATTTCCCTTCTTTGTTCCCTTTCACAGAAATAAGATGCACAATACTTTAATGGGGAAAGGCCAAATGCCGGGTGCTGCACTTTGGCCACAACAACCCCCAGCAGCGCTACAGGCTTGGGGAGGAGTGGCTGGAGAGCTGCAGT
>ML997664.1:159954-199315 GCA_010365825.1 Otus sunia | reverse complement strand
GGCTGAGGGAACTGGGGGGGTTTAGTCTGGAGAAGAGGAGGCTGAGGGGAGACCTCCTGGCCCTCTGCAACTGCCTGACAGGAGGGTGCAGAGAGGGGGGAGGAGTCTCTTGAGCCAAGTAATGAGCAATAAGACAAGAGGGAATGGCCTCAAGTTGTGCCAGGGAAGGTTTAAACTAGATATCAGGAAGTATTTTTTTACAGAATGGGTTGTTGGGCGTTGGAATGGGCTGCACAGGGAGGTGGTGGAGTCCCCATCCCTTGAGGTGTTTAAGAGTCGGGCTGAGCCAGTGCTGAGGGATCTGGTGTAGTTGGGAACTGCCAGAGCTGGGTTAATGGTTGGACTAGATGATCTTCAAGGTCCTTTCCAACCTAGATGATTCTGTGATTCTGTGAAAATTGAGTCTGGAGCAGTGTATTTAATATATTAGTGCCACAAACAGATGTCCTGGAGCTGGTTTCGTTCTGGAGAGCTTGTGAGCTTGGAAAAGGGGCCTACAGAGGCTACTGGGGAAGGCTGAAGTCTGCACATCAAAGTAATTAAAGGTTATTAATGACTCATGTATCTCCCTCCACCCACATAACTGTGATCCGGGTGCTTGCTTTCTCTTTTCATAATGCGTTTCAGACCGTCCTGGATGGCAGAAATCATTTAACCCTCTGGATTATCTCGGCATTTTCAGATCCCATCCCAAGGTGGGCCTTCAGCTTTAGCGTCTGCGTGGCAGGAAAGTGGCTGCCACAGAACTATTTGCATTTTGTTTCCAATCGTTTGACTCAAATTTTGGCTACTGGGGTCTTGCCTAGCCACAGAATTTTTTTTTTTTTTTAACAAATGCTGCCTTAGCTCTATAATTTTTTTTCCTTGATTCTTCAGTATATTCACAACTTAAAGTCAGTACTCAAAGTCCCGACCTACCAATCTAAATACAGGCACAGGATTTGTCCTGAAGTGAGGAGACTCATGTGTCTGTGTTCATCTAGAGGACATGGCACTGAAATTAAGAATATCTGGTGTAAGTTCTAGTTCAGTCTCACTGAGCTGATAGTTTTGCAAACAGAGATCAAATGGTTTTGAGCCAGAGATTTGAAAGGTTAGAAGTTTTCTGGTAATCTGTTGATTGAAATTACTAAAAGAGGTATTAATGCTGTGTTAGGATACAAAAACTGAAGTTAATGTCTCCCGGGTACGTTAGTGTGCTCCTCCAGTGTGTTTGTATGGTTATGGCATACAGCTTGCTCTGGTTGAAGTGGCTAAACCCTAAAAACCCAACTGCCTTAGTTGCGATTTGTTGCGAAATTGCATCACGGAGACCTTAAAACCCTGAAGTTTGGAACCCTGAAGTCCAGCCACCTGCCCTAGATGGAGCATTGGTCCCTGTCCCCTGGAATGGGGAATGAAGTGGGGGTGGGTTTGGGTCGTGGCAGCCACTCTGCTTTTTAACGGCGGATTCCCACACCTCTCCATGGGACGGTAGGTACGAGGGGCAGGGAATATCGTATGGTGTCAGCGATGAGCCACGTTGGAGGTTGGCTTCAGCTGGGAATCTGGACTGACATGAAACCACTTTATCTGTTTGAGGGAAGTATCCAAGATACAATGCCCCAGGCTTGGGTTCAGGCATGAATTCAGGAGGGAAAGGAGCTGAAATAGGATTGTTTGTACCAAGTTGGAGGAATGATTTAGTAGCCCAGTATCCCATTTCCTGACAGCAGACCCTGTCTTCACCTTCTGTGGTCCTGGGAGACCGGTACGTAGCAATCGCAGCTCCAGGGCCATGACTTTATGCAGCTGCAAAGGGTTTTGTGAGGGGTGGTGGAGCTTTCGAGGGGACTGGACTCCGACAGGATGGTGTAAAGTCAAGCCTAACATTTTTGCTGATCCTAGTGTCCTCTTAACAAAGCTCTAGTACATATCTTGACTGTGTTGGGAGCATATGAACTTAAATATCTTCGAGGTGAATGTCTCCTAATGGTTTAAATATCTGGATCTTAAATATTCCTAAGTATTCTTTATTTTCCCAATCCCTAAGTGATATTTTAATCCTACAATTTGCTGAAATATAATTGCCATGCTCTTCTGTGAGTAGACTCTTGGAAGATCTTTATCCTGGAGCTATGCAACGGCGGGTTATCTCCTGGTTTTTAAAGGCAGCCGTTGTGGGAGACAAAGGCACAGCTCCCTCCAGGAGGTAGAAGGATGCCTTCCCTTCCTCGTTAGTGGACACAGACTAGCAGCTGTAATGAACTTATGGACGAGGTAACTTGGTCCATAGCATTCAAAAGTATATCCAGAGGGTGTTTCATACTGTTACGTATCCCAGCCGTGTTTATAAAATGAAGCCTCTTGCCAGGAAGGTGAGGAATTGGCTGCTGGAAGACAAGATCCAATTATCTGCAGTGATCAATGGCAATCAATTAAAAACTGCACTGTCTGGACTATGAAACTCAAAGAATATCTGTCCATAGTTCCCTTTAAGGCAAGACGTGGCTGTTTGAGCTAGTTTTCTGGTGTTACCTTTTAACTTAACTGGTTTTAGCTTAGTAAGAACTTCAGGCTACATGAAATTTAAACCTGGTTTGACTCGAGCAGCGTCCTTGATGAGTGACCTACCCCCTTCAGGGTCCTGTAATCCTATTTTCTTTCTCATACATCCCTAAGAGGTGTTTAAACTGGGTATAGAGAAGCACAAATGTCCGAGAGGGCTACAGAAACCTGCAAAGGTCCATTCAAAGATCAGGGGGCAGCAAGTAGAAGATAAGAATGAGCAATAAATTACTTAAGCTCTCCACAGGTAATTAGGAGGGATGAGGTGGTGTGTTGGGAAGACAGGATTGATTAGTGAGTTAGAAATGTGGGGGGAAACCACCATAACTGTAGCGTTAATACAGAGGGACATAAACTAGCAAGAAGAAAAATGGATGTGAAGGAGGGAGAGGATGCTCCAGGCTACGCATCAGAGTTGCGTGCGTGGAGGTTTTTTGATAGTGATGAGGAATGAAGTGGAGTGCAGGCTCAGGAAACACGGTGAGGTTCGAAGTGGTTGCGCTGAGGACGTGGCCAGCGCTTCAGTCCCTAAGTGGCTGCTGGGTTCCAAAACGATACTTGTATTTAATGCGTTGCCTTTACCTCTTTAATGCAACTCTGAGAGAAATCATGTGGGTACAATGGTGAAAACAGGGGCTATGAAAAATATTCCAGCAAAACTTAATGCAGGGAGAATAGAGGGAAATTTAATGTTTCTTCTGGGGTATTTTTTAGCCATTTTTGTCTGGGGAAGTCATGCCTTCAAGGTATTTGGTTAGGCAGTGCAGAAATACATGAGCTTAAGGATCACTGCCCTGGAGATCTGCCTGATGTGGTAGGACCTAGAGTGGATAGGGACGAACTTTGTAAGCAAGAGCTTTGTATGGATCTTTTGAGTAGTGGCAAATACTTGCTGTAGTAACATAAATGTATAATTTCCCTTTTTGCATCAGTAAGATGCACAACAGAACCTGCTGGAGCAGGAGGAGCGTATACCTCAGTACAAGCCCTGTCCAAACTAGGAGGGTGAACAGAGGTGGTGTAGGGGGAAGAATTATTGAAAATTAATTTTGTCTGCCCCAGAGGTCTGCAGACAGGCTCCAGCTGAAGCCTGGTGTGGGTCACTGGATGATTGGAGTTAACTGTGGCTTGGAATAATTTGACTTGCACAAAGTGCCATTTAAACTGTTTAGCAAATGCTCTTTGCATTTGCTCATGCGGTCAGTTTTATGAAAGATAACATCCTCTTAGCTTGGAAATAATGCAAAGGATGATGGCTTTATAAGCAAAAATTAAGGCAGTGGGGGACTTGAGGTGAATATTAGGTTTCCATACGTCGCGTCTGAAGAAGAGCTGTCTGAGCAGGGAGTAGCACAGGTTAACAAATCGATATCGCTGCTAGCTTGCTTTCGTGCAGTTGCAATTTTCTACTCAAGGGAGTGGAAGTAACGTGGCCAACTCTACTCTACTTCTCAGGGTGAAATGCCCAGGGTTACTCCTGCCTGCTTGTCTCTGCTTTGCTGCGTGGTGGATATTTTGCTGGAAGTAGTTGTGCTCTCGGCGCTTCCCTTGCTCTTTCATCTGAGCTGTTGTTAACGATACAGTTGGCATTAGTGTTTGAGGAGCTCGTAGCTCTTGCTCTTTCTGCTTCGTAGAACCAAAAACTCAAAGGGAAGACTTGACGTTGGGAGGACATACTGTCATTCATCCTGATAAACTGAGAGAAGTGAACTGTGCGTTAACAGGCAAGATGCCAAAGAGAGAGGCTGATCATCCTGAAGTACAAAAAGATGGTCTGAGGATGCCCCAGGACAGAGGCAGATGTTCCTGATCCTTCTTGATGAATGGAAGTTTGTATTGTAGACAAGTGCACTGCCTAGAAATGTTTTATATGTGGTCAAAGCTGGAAGTGAGATACCTTTTTTTATTTTTTTTATTATTTTTTTTTTAGAAAGTAGCAAAGTGATGGTATCCAACCACCACAAAAAATCCCGTGCTGGTATTCAGTGATAAAAATTGGACGCTGCCTGCAGTCGGGGGGTATTATTTTAAAGATGATGTTCAGCAACATCTGTGCATTGAACGCTTGGAAGTGATGCACAGCACTGTCCAATTTACTGCTTTTTTTTTTTCCTCCAGCATTGACTAAAGGGTTTGCAAATGATGAACAAGGAGGGGAAAAATAAAGGGCTGAAGGGAATTATTTGAAGGTTAAGTATCTCTGTTGCTTTAGAAAAACCTACAGTGATTGCACCGTTGCAAAGGCAAAATGAATAAAACTGAACTAGGCAGACGAAGTAGACCTCATTATGAGTTGGGCTCTGCGCTTGCTACCTTGGTTGTAGATCCTCATCGATATCAGTGGGGGAGGAAGAATAAAACAAAGCTCTTCTGATGTTGCTTGTAGCTGAAATTCTGTGCTGCTTTCTTCCCCTGAAAGCCTGTTCTCCTGAAGACTAAATGCTGCCTTTCATAGCAGAGCTTTTGAGATACTCGGAGTATTTTTGGCTAGGAAAGATAATGAAGTCTTAATGCAGCAATCCATTTGATACAGAAGATCAAAAGGCACACAGAACTTGAGTTAAAATCCAAGTGTGGCTGGACGCAGAAATAGCAATGACAAAGCGTGTGGGATCTCATCTCCTCACCATCGTCTTCTAAGCGCTCGGTTTGTTCTAGGGGCTGGGAAGTGAGATGACAGGACAGCTCAAGGCACATCCCTTAAATGAGAAAAGGGATAGGAAGGGTTCTGAAGAGACTATGTTAAAAAAAAAAATCCAGTGTATTGGTACTTTGAAATCTCTTCTCATACTTTTCATAGCCTTAGAAACGGAGTAGATTTCCAGGGAGAGGAAGGATGTGCTTGTGGGTGTCCAGCTTGCTGCTAACACAAGATGTGGGATGGAGGAAGAGGAGACACTTGCCCCATGAAATACAGCTTGAATGTTGTTGGTGGGGTCTGACCTGCACCCCTGACTCGTCCTTTCATGGTACCTGGGGAGGGGAGCCCAAGTTTGCCTTCCTAAACCATGCTGCTTGACGGTGTCAAGAAGCTCTTCCTTAAGCTCAGGTTGGCTCTTAAATTGGAGGAAGGAGCTCCAGTTTAGCTCTACTATTGTTACAGCTTCTAACCCTTTAATCCACTGTGTTGCAGTATATTTCTAAGGGATGCTTTTTCTTCACACGCCTGCAGATAAATGGAGTACAGAGGTTGTTAAATGGAAACACTTCCAACTTGGTCTACCAATTTTGTGTGATGCACTTACTGCAACCGCTGGTTTAGGTTCACTTATTGTTCACAAATTTTCTTTTATCTGCTAAAAAGAAGAAAAAAAGCCTTAAACTGCTCCATGGGGTGAAAACGTTCCGAGGAGATTTTTACATCCAACTCAGGAACTCTTATGTCAGCTGGAGAAGGAGAAAGAAGAGTAATTGAAAATATTCAATACTTCATGAGCCACAGTCCAAGAAAATTTCTAATGCAGCTGTAATATGATTTGGTTTTTAGAGCTCTCTGTATTGATTTGTCATTTAAAAACTGTCGTGCTCTGTGTCCATTGTACAAGGAGGGAGGAAAAAGAAAATGCTTTATAAATAAATTTCTGAGGACATACAGAGTGCACTTGGAGTAATGTCTGGACCATAGTGGAGCTGCTTATTGGCTCTCACATTGTGCTTTGGCTGTTAATGGTGTGTAAATTTTATTTCTATTTAAAGCCATTGTGGGACTTATTTTTTTTCCTGTTTCATGTGCAAAGAGAAAAATGGAAGAGTGGGCAGGATGTCTTTGGGGCCCCTGCTTTAGGATGCATCTCAGTGGATGTCTGCCTGTCTCCCCACCTCAAATTCCAGCGTTGCCCCATTATCAGGGAACAAGCACGTTTTATACTAAACATATGTCTCACACTTGCCTCTGGTTACAGCACTCGGTACTAGTGCCATTTATCAGCCTAAGTAGAGATAAATTATAAATGTGCTAGGGAAAAAAAAACCAAACCCTTGATGTTTAAGAAATTTTCCTCCACTACTCATCATCTTGCCTCGTTTTTAGCTACAATTTAGGCTGTGTGACCACAGTTTTTAAGAGCACAGGTCATTGACTTTCAGCTTGTCAGGCAAGCTTCCTTCCAGCTCTGATAGTGCTCTGAGCAATTAGTATCCAGAAAGACTGAATTGAGCAGAGTGGGCATGTTGGGTGAAGCAAGCACTGGTACCAAGCGTGGTGAAAATATTGCTTACAGCTGTGTACAAAGCACCCTTGACGCGTGTTCAGCATATCTGATGGTTCCTATTACTCCTTTGAAATTTGTTGCCCAGCCAGCTGAAATAGTCTTTTCTCCAGACTGGAGATTTTGTGTTTGGTTGAGGTAGGACTGCCAGGGATCTGTCTTTGGGTAGGGCTCTCCTGCGTGCTCCGAGTGCCACACAACCTCAGCCTGAACTTGTGAGCGAGGACTCGCTTTGTTCTTGATGAGTTTCTACTCTTCTCAACACAAGCTTTTGGGTTTATGGTATCTCGCTTGTGATGGTGTTGAGGGTTGGGACTAGCTCTCCTTTCCCTCAAAACACTGGACTGTGTTGAAAGAGTCCACGGGGTAGAGGGCACAGACAAAATACTCGGTGGAGACCAACAGAGCGGTTTGTGATGGTGTCTAGCAAAGTTGTGGAGCTTGGGAGGTCCAGCTTCTGAAGGCCAACACAGCTGACACCCCTTGGTGACTTATTACTGCCTGGCAATGAAGCTTTCCTTGCCTTCCCTTCTGGGATTGCAGATAAAAGGCCATTTTCCTCTTTTTCAGAGCATGTGTGTGGTGTTAAGCAGCACTGAGGGGCATAAAAGTTTGTTCAGGACAGACCGCAGAGAGTCAAAATGTCCTCTTACACCTGTATCAGTGAGTACCTGCAGCCTGTTCACTTCAGTGAACACTCTGCTCGCTTCAGTGTGTCTTTGGGGGGGTGTTTCTCCCCAAAATCAGGCCAAGGAGTCCATCTCCTTGTAGGCAGACATCAGCTGGTGACCGAGCTGGCTTTGGAAGGATGCCTCTTGGAGGGTGACCTGGAACAAGTGCACCCCTTGGACGGCGCTGAGGAATCCTGCCTGGCATCTATCCTGAGGGCTGTCAACATCCACCCTACGCTGATGAGCCCAAAAGCAAAGTCTCATCACCCGACACAGAGCCAGTCCCCGAAACCAACAGAAAGACTCTTCATTGATTAACATCGATCCGTCTTGGGCAGCAGTGCAAGAGCAGATCTCCCGTCAGATGTGCTAATGCTTCTGGCTCCTCACCAACTTTTAGGGCCCTTGGCATGTAACTTCACCATCAAGTTCTCATATTTCTGCAGATTCTCTGGGACTCTTTATCAGAGTGTGTAATGATAAGATGAAGGGTAGAAGTTTTAACTAAAAGAGAGTAGATTTAGATCAGATCTAAGGCAGAAATTCTTCCCTGTGAGGGTGGTGAGGCCCTGGTACAGGTTGCCCAGAGAAGCTGTGGCTGCCCCCTCCCTGGAAGGGTTCAAGGCCAGGTTGGATGGGGCTTTGGGCAACCTGGGCTAGTGGAAAGTGGCCCTGCCTGGGGCAGGGGGCTTGGAACTGGATGATCTTCAAGGTCCCTCCCAACCCAAACCATTCGATAATTCTAGGATTGTCTCCTGCTGCGGCTGTTTTTGAAGTTGTACTTAGTGACTGATCGGGCTGTTGATGCTGCTGACGGAAAGCAGAGAACAAGATTTACTCTAAACCGAACACTCAGTTTAACTTGTAGACCCATTTGTGGTGACTTGCTCTGCTAGGTGTTGAGAAACAAGTTGACAAAAGGAGCTGAGGATCTGAGCTGGAGGCCCAGGTGATACAAGGCTTGAGTGAAACCACAGCAGAGCGGTCGGGACTTTTGACTGTGTTATGACTTCAGAGGGGTTTTTTGCTGGAGTTTTTTTCTAGAAGAGCCTTTTAGATCACCAGAGTTATCCACTTTGCCTTGGATTGTTGGCTGGCAGCCTCTATTTTTTTCATTTTATTGTTTTTCTAAGCAGTACGTTCGTTGATTGCCTCTGCATTAGATAAACTTTCTTAAACATCTTGGAACTGAAACTGCGGCCGTTGTGCAGCCCGTGTCAAGCTGACATAAGCTTGTTTTACTCACTTGAACGTCCAGAGCAGTTCAGGCTTTGGAAATCCTGATGGTTTCTGGCGGGAAATATTTCTGCTGAACTTTTCAAGAGGTGTATACAAAGAGCACTTGGGGATTGTGAGTTGCGATCGTCGTCCGAAAGCTCTGCGAGACGGGCAAAGCAACTTCTCAACACGACGACGTCTCGTTCATGCCTAAACAACAACCGTCGTCCCCCAAGCTCCAGAAAACGTTGTGGTGAGATCCCTTATCCTGAAAGGCAACAAACAGCCTTTCCTTCAAGTCGTTAAGTAGTGTCTGGGTGATGATTTGACTAATTTGCCTGCTGCGGTGCTCTGCTCGAGGGATCTCATCAGCGAGCAAATTGCAGGTCTGGCTGATTCTGCAGACCTGGCCTTATCTTACTGTCTTGCTGTTCGGGTTCAAGGGGCCTGCTTGGCTTTGTCCTTTCAAAGCAAGCTCCCAAACTTCTTTTAGGGTTGTATTACTGGATTAAAGGCTTTGCTGTAAGGCTTGGGCACACAATAGCTGCTGGTTTAAGTAGCTTCTCTGTAAAAGCTGCGCTCTGCGGCAGCGTGCAGGCAGGCTTTCTGTCAGCGAAGTGCTGCGACTTTGTTTAACCACAGGAAGCTCGTTGGGCTCTTTGAATCGCCCCAGTGGTGTGGCAGGTTAAGAGCCTTTCCGTGGAGAGTCTCTGTGACTCAGCTGCTGCGTAGTAACATCCAGCTTGAATCACCACTGCACCGATAATCATGTTAAATAGCGCCGTTTTGCCCAAATTCTCTTGTCATTCTGAAAAATTCTATTACACAGCATCCTTTTAACCTGGTTACCTGGTTTTCTGTGGCCTTTCAAAGGGATTCCTTCATTTCCTCTGCCCTATTTTCCCTGGCCACCTCTGTTGCAAGGATGACACGGATAGAAGAGAAATTTTTGTTCTCTCACAGGGACAGAAGTCTGTTTTGCTCACGTAAGGCATCACTCATATAATCAAGCCTTTCTGGTTCTTTGTTCTAGGCATCTATTATTGGAAGAGGAGGATGTTGTGAATTGCTGAGGACTCTTACAAAGAACTAGGAAGGTTTGAATAAAAAGGCAGCAGGTTCAGAAGAGGGGTTTGGTAGCCAGTAGTCCTTTCTTTCTCACCACGTATAATACGTGGGAGTTGAGATTTGGATCATTTGTCAATCCTATGTAATAAAAACGGATCCTAATTGCTAGCAATCCTTGGCCATGTTATACCAAAATTGCTGTAACAGGTAACAATTTTCAATAGTGTTCATTCCAAAAATGACAGTATACAAAATTAATCATTTTTGTAACAATAATTTCACTATTTCTTTAGTCCAGAGCTCCAGATCTTCAAAGAGGTGGGTGATGGGTGGACTGGCTGAAACTCTTCCAGTTCAGGAGCAGCTTCTCTCCTGTTTTGTTCTCCATAGTGGTGGGGCTTGGCCTTCTGCATCTTGGAGCATGTTTCGGGGTGTTAGAGTTTGAGAAAGCCTGGGAAAATGGGGCAGGAATGATTTTTGCCTTAAAATCAAGTTACTGGCTTTAGGGTAGGGAATAATTCCATTTTAAACAGAGTGGGGGTGAGGGAAGCGGGCTCTATACTAGGAAGTTAGTTGGTTGCTTTGCTGTAGAGTAGCTCATCACTACCCATGTTTCTAAAAATGTTTTGTTTCATGAATTCTCTTAATGAGCACCCGAGACCACGCTGACTTCTCTGTCAACCTGTTCTTCCTTCAAAGACCCGAGTTAACCAGCGTTGTTGATACTAGCTTGAATTTGCTATCTGTTGGCCAACTTAATTTCTCCTCTGATGAGCCATCTTAAAAATGGTGCAGTAGCCTGGCTTAAACAGCTGCTTTGAGGCCTGAAGACTTACAAATACCTATTTAAATATGCCTTATGCAAAACCAAGTTCCTGACTTGACTGGTACTGCAGGTATTTCAATGACTACCCTTGCTTTACAGCTGGGTTAGCCCACAGCAGTCTCTCTTGCAGTCTAGCTTCCAGTCTGTAACTCTAACCACAAATCCCAAAGTTTTGAGTCAGCTCCTCATCTCTGCTGGCTCCAGAGTATTTCTCCCCCCCGCTGCCAACACCTCCTCTTCGCTTGGCTTTCCCACTTGCCAGCACAGCAATCATTACCTGCTCTGGCACTGAATAAATAGCAATTAATCATAGTGACAGCTGTGTGATGACATCCAGGGCACCTACTAATAAATGGGATAAGACCAAATCTTATTTTACTGTGTCTACCTTAGCCAGCCAGCTGTTCTTCCTCCTTTCCTTTACTGTTCACGTACTGTAAACTTCATCCTATCCGTGTTTTTTCCTCCTGCTGCATTAGTGTAGTACTAATATGTTAAAGAATTGCTAAATGTCTTACTAGTGTGTAGGCATCTGCTTTTGGTGGTGGGGTGCCAGACTAGACAGACTTCTGGCCAGACCAGTGCTATTCTTCTAGTGACCTGACATCTCAACGAGTTCAGATGAGGACTGGATGCCCGGGGATGAGGATGGGTTTGTAAGTGCATATCTCATCCCTTTCTGTGAGGTTACAACACTGGTGATCTCTTTTTCCCTTTTTTTTTTTTTTTTTAAAAAAAAAAATTGCCTGGGAATGCGTAAAGCCCTGGCATAAAAACTGCCCCCGTGTCCCAGGATGGTTGGGCTATGTTTTTAGGTCTCAGGGTTTCCTGGACACATCTGAAAGTTGTTTTTAAATACGTGTTACTCATCTGCACCTTCATAAAGCTGGAGATTTGCCGCTTCCCTGGCGTGGTTTAGCTGCCTGGTATGTGGACACTGCGCTTGATCAGTAGATCCACACTTTCAGAAGTGCTCAGGGACCAGGCTGCCTTGCTGGAACAGCAGACCTAGATGTGTCTTCAACTGGGAAAAGGGTTAAAACTCCATGGACCCCTCTGTCTGTCCGCGTGGTCTCTACTAACCTGAGTTTTAACATTTTCTAGTTGAGCTGTCGGCTCTTTCATAGCTTGTGTGTGTACGACTGTAACTTTTAACACTCATGTTTCTATAGGATAGATCTCTTCACGTCTTTTAGGATATAACCCTAAAAAGCTCTTAAGGGCTGGCAAGCTGGACTGAGGGTCTAGCAGGTCAGAACTCCACGGTGAGAACTCATGCAAATGCGCACACGTAGCAGTGCGTGAGTCCTCTTGCCCGTCTCACGTGGAGCGAGTTGAACTCGAAGCACACGGTGTGTCAGCTACTCTACCGTGACTCCCTCAGCCCCCATTCTCAAGCTGTTAACCTGCCTGCAGCTTTGTTATCATATTTTGACACCATCAACTGCAGTAAAGCTCTCGAGGTTGTAAATTCTTCAAGTCTGTATCTATCTCTGGTGTAAAAAGTCCAGCAGGTTACTAGACCCAAGCCTGCCGGTTTGATATCCCCCTTTCCTGGATGGTGTTTGAGTGGTTCTTACTGTTGGTCACTTCCCACCTTGGCAGATCTATCATGACATGGTTTTGCTGCCTGTGGAACAGGACCATCATCTTGAAGGTCAGTGTTGTGTGGCAAATCCCTAACGAATGAACTGTCTTATCTGGCTGCTGTGCAGGATTTACACTCCTAAGGGTACATATTTCTCTAGGTTCTTGGCTCAGCCTTAGTCCAGCAGCAGATATTACAAATACCACCAATGATGCCATTTTCTTAAATTCATTAGTGTTGCTGGGCTCCCTCTCCCTGCAAACCTTGTTCTGTCTTATTATGTGTTGGGTTTTTGGAGGGGGGGGGGGTGTTCTCGCTTCATTTTACCCCTTCCAAGGCTTTAATGTACAACATTCCACTCAACCTCTGTTTCTGCTCCTGCCTGTTGTAATGCAGCCACTAAGCCAGGATTTGCTGGGCTGTCCCTGTAGATGTAACAGGCCAGGGTGGATCTGAGAAATGAACTGGGCAGCTGTGTGGGATTTGCTGGAAAATTTGCCCCCTTCTGCCTTTATTTCTCACTTCTTTCTTCTGCTCCGTTTCTCCTCTCTTGCTTTTTCACACCTTTTGCATCCTCCTTCTCAGCTGTAGCAGAAACCCCTCAACTGCCTTCATCCCTGGGACGAGAGACGTGGTACCCTGGCAGAAAGCTGCAGAAATAAATAAGAAAAAAAAAAAAAAAAAGACCTTCTGGCTGCTTTTCCTGTAGCTGCTGGAGTCCAGCAGCACTGCAGAGGTGTGCTGACTTGATCTGCAGATGAGGGGCTTCACGAAGCTGCTTCTTATTTTGCAGTATGAGGGCCTCTGTCCTGCTCCCCTGGGATGAGCCTTGTGGGTTTGCTTCCCTTTCCATCATTTTTTGGTCATTCTCCTGCTGTTTTTTGGTCGTTCTCTGCAGAAGCTGTCTTGCATCTCTCTGCAGGTTCCTGAATATTGCTCTTCTCGATGCTCTTGGCGTCACTGCTTTCCTTGTGCCCGAGTTGCTGTTTCTACTGTTCTCTTAGCTTGATTCTTCTCCAACTGTTGAGCTCCTGCTACGCTCACACTTTGTCTTTTTTTTTTTTTCTTCCCTCCTGTCCTCCCACCCCCGTCGGTCTCGCTACCATTCCTTCAGTATCTTGTAGGGAAAAAGATGTTTTCACACTTCAGAATCTCGTGGAGTCTTTGATGCTTGCATATGCAAACTTATTTACATCTTCTTTGTACTGCTGATACCTCACTGCGTCTTCAGGTGGCATATTGTTGAGCTAGCTCTGCTGTATCCTGATGGGAATTAACCATCATGCTGAGAGACTACGGCTAGCAGCTAATCCCTGCAGAAAATAACATTAATTTCTAGTTATTTTAGTGGGTTTTGGGGGGGTTGTTTGACCACTGTGAGCTGTAACCGTGCATTAGCGAGAGGGTGAAATGAAATTCCAGGGTGTGGGATTTGGAAAAACATGGTGAAAACATCACCTGTGCAAAGAATGCCCTCAGATCTTCCTTTGAGCTACAGTAGAATGGCTCTCGCTTGTGTCAAATTGTGATTAAATGATAAAATCCTTGATTGCTGTAATCATGCTTCCTCGAGAGTAACACAGCGCTGAGCCTCTTGGGAGGGGGTTTGAGGCTCTGTCCCTGCTGGCTGAGGCACCTTCAGAGTGGAGATTTTGAAGGCTGTCTCTTAGCTGTGAGTCTATATGTGGATCCCGGTGGTAGGGTGGAAGGTGGAGGTTTCTAGATCTCTTAAAAACATGAGCTTTTCGCTGCTGCTCTGCTGTCACATCCACAATTATTCATTTGTCAGCCACACACGCAGAACTCATTGCTGAATATCTGTTTCCCTGGCTATTAGAATGGTTGGAAATGACTCCTCTCCATGGATGTCCATCCCGTTTGCCTCGGGGATTACCATAATATCTCCATGGAAGAACTCACCATTTGAGAAGTGTTTTGAGGAAAGGTGTAGGTTGGAGCAGACTTGGGTAATTCAGCTCCTTGTAACTGAGTTTTAACATGGCTCTGTGCGCGGGAGGTGGGAGCATCACGCGTGCAAGGTAGCCAATGGGCTAGCTGGGAACCCAAAGTATGTAGTAGGGAGGAAGAGGAGACAGATTTTCATGTGCTAGGGAATAAAGACTGGTGTAGGCTGGTGTGGAGTTGTTCTGAGCCTTGAAAATGAGAGGAATTTAACCCAGATTCTTGCACTGAATCTGAAGTTACCTGTTTGCTTCTGGTACGTTGACAGGCAACATCGTTTTGCCCTGCTACCAATCTCTATATAATTTTTTTTTTTGGGAGAATCTATAGTGCAAATGTAAGCCAAGAGGGATGATCCGGCGTAGAAGGTAGCCTGAAGGGTTGTTTGGGATGGGCTAAAACGGGCTCGTGATCCCACAAGGTCAGCTGCGTTTCGGGGAGCAGATCTGCGCGTCACATTTTAGGTGATTTAGTGAGCTTCCCCTCACTGACACCTGCAGCAAGATTTTAAGCTCTGAAACAAAACCTGGTTTATGATCCCGGTCCAAAGGTATGTTACAAAGCTGATAATGGATGTTAAGGAGCGTTATGGCTACTGGCAATTAAACACTGCTAATGATGAAATTTCTTATTACTTCCCTCGTGATTGCAGAGGGAGGCTCCTGGTGCAGCCCCCTTGTGCTGCAGCCATTTTATGAGCATCTTCAAATACAGTTATGCAGCCATAAAAAAAAAATAAAATAAAATGTGCATATTTTAAGGAGACAGATTGCTGCCTTCATCTGTCTCCCTGATTAGATGCCAGAGCTGCACCGTGCTACAGTAACTTCATTCTTTTTTCTTTTCAGCATGTACCTTCCATATATCACCATCTTTTATTGAAATATTATTCTGCTGGGTGATTTTGACCATCTAGAAAGACTTACCACTGTAGGCAGGTACCCAGCTGTCTGCTCGCCTGCTGAATTTAGAAAAACCTTGAAGCATTCAGGTCCAAGGGTGACCTGCAAAGCAGCAGGAGTGTAGGGGGGCAAGAAGACAGTGGAGACAGTGCACTTGGCCCTGGGAAAGGCTGATTTAAAGCAAAACTTCTGCTTGCTTTACTGCCATGTTCTTCATCAAAATCTGAATTTTTAATGTCGTTTTCAAAGGTTTCTAAGCAACCGTGTGTGGTTTGACTTGGCATGATCCCCGCATCCTCTCTCTTCCTTTGGGTTGTCACCAGGCAGGAAGCTTCCTGCTGACTTGGAGTGGTGGGAGATGGCCTCCAACGTCCTCTTCTTGGGATACCTGCTGGCTGCTGCCACCAGCCGAGGTAGCTGGTTTAGTTACTGCCTGGAGGTCGGCACTGCAGTGCTGAGGATAAGGGTTAAAGCCCTTCTGAGATCACAAGCAGAGCAGAATCCCCTTGACCTTGTAAATGAAAGGAAATGCAATCCCACCACACCACCCTCAACCCGGGGAGAGCTAACAGCTCTAACCAACCTAAACTTGGCAAGTGTCGCTGTGGCTTCTAATGCAGTCTAAACTGCTCTGCCTTGGTCTTTGAGGTGAGGATCTGCTTTTTTTTCTTGTTTGCTACATATACTGAGTATAAAAACTAATACTGCGTATTCAGCTGTGTCGCCACAGTCCGTATTTTTTGAGCGCTTACATTTTAACATCACCCTTTGGCATCCTGCTTCCTCTTCGTTCCTCCTAGCCTGCTGCAAATCTGACCTTAAGAATGGAGAACAAGACTTATTGTAGACCAGACAGCACTTCTTTTGGAGATGAATTTTTCTTTTTTTTTCCCCCGTATCAACGAAGTGGTTTTACTGGCTCTCCTATGTCGTACACAATGCTCAATAGGTCTCTAACTGCACGTAGTGTCTTAATTCATGTTTGTGTGGCTTCTTAGAAAGGTGACCCTGTCGAACTGTGAAATTGTGTAATGTTGTTTTTCCCACCTGTAAGCAGTAACCGTAGGAGTTTAGCCGCTCTTCAGCAAGTCATCTTGCGTAATACTGAATTTAGGGAAATGAAAAGATAATTTATGCCGTTGAGAGCATGTACTTAAGTCCTCCGCTGGTTCTCAGCTCAGTTTCTTAAGCAATCTACTTAGGTAATGAAAAAAGTTGTAGGGAAAAAATAATAATAAAAAAAAAAAGGCACAAGATATCCTGCTTTGTATAGTTGAACAAATGAGGCACAGGAAGAAACCTGTAAACAGTCATTCCAAGGTTAACAGGCCGTGCTCTTAAGTCATTATTCCCAATCTCTTCATTCTGGCAGCCTTTCTCTAAAAAGGTGAATTCTCACAGCCCTAGGATCTGCTTTAGGCACAACTTGCCAACGTTTCTGCTGAGGCTCCTCCAGTGTGGAGGAACCTGGGCTCCCTCTGGTCGGGGTGAGATGTGGTCCCCCCCACAGTAACGTGCTTCTGACGATGCAATCTTGGAGTGAAGGAATGGGGCCGACAGACTTGCTTCCTGCTGGAGTATTCATGTTTTCTGGGAAAAGTTTGATTTGAATAAAAGCTGCTCTTAAATTGCAACAGCAGCGTGTTACTGAGGGTTCCTGTTGAACTTGGTGCCTTTTTGGAGGAGTTAAATGATGGTGAAAGGAGGGTGGGGAGGCCCTGACACATGTTGCCCAGAGAAGCTGTGGCTGCCCCCTCCCTGGAAGGGTTCAAGGCCAGGTTGGACGGGAGTTTGGGCAACCTGGGCTAGTGGAAGGTGGCCGTGCTCGGGACATGGGGGTTGCAACTAGATGATCTTTAAGGTCCCTTCCAAGCCAAACTGGTCTGTGATTAGTAAGAGAATATTCACTGTCAGTAGCTGTTGAAGATAAGCTAGGTGGTGTCTTGTGTTGGGGGATAACGATGCCAAACTGTCTCATAACCAAAAGATTGCTGCTGTTCTTGCTGAGCATCTCCTCTCTTCAAGATTCAAGGTTGGGAGGAGCACTGTAGCAGTGACCCTCTGAGGATTACGTGGAGCTGGTGTTAGGATGGCCTTGAGGACCCCTGAACCACTGTGCTACATTTTCTGTGCTTAAAACGCAGTCGATGGCCAAGGCCACTGTGCGATGACGAGCTCTTGGGTGCCGAGCAAAGAGGAAGAACTGCAATAGGCATCTGACACACTGATGATATTCAACTGTTTCTAGCAACTGTCCTCACCTTGGCATATGACCTAGCTCTCGATACATAGCTGTCATGGCAACTATAAAGGTCAGCATAATTTCTAGCTAATATTTAAGGTGGGCAGATAATAGTTTTCTGCCTTGGGCAAACAAGCATCTATTTGGTTTGAAGCCTGGGACAAGAAGTCTGGTCTGGGTTGTCTGATCTTTTCTTGAACCTATAGAACTCCACGTGGCCCTGAAAGGAAAAGAGGTTGTTCAGCTGTCTTAATGTACTGCTAATAGATTACTAAGAGATAATTAAAATTACTCTTCAGCAGCTTGTAATCATCCCTTGGATTTGTTTGCTGCTTGAGACGCAGCAGCTGTGTCATAACCAGGAGAGGTTTGGTAGAGTGAGGCCCTCCTGGCTGGCTGCTGGTGGATTGGGCATTTTTCTCCATGTCTGTTGGATTTTTGCACAAGTTGGGCCATCAGGGCTTGCTGAGTTGTGACGCTTCGTTAGCTCCAGAGCAGCACAACCTTGCTACCCAACAATCTGTATGGCAGGCTTTAACCGAAACGGCCCGTAACTGCACCAAACCACCCAACAGCCATAGAGACCCTGGATTTGGGTTGTGACTTCTTTGCCTCAGTGATGGCCAACGCTGCTGGGAGGGACAGTGCAGCTGTGAGTGGGCATCTGGTGATGGTGGGTGGGAGGCTGGGGCCCCTGGAGTTTGGGAATTTTTCTTATTATGGAAGGATAGTGGAAAGAAAACAGATACTAAACACACTGAGTCACTTGGAGACACATGCTCTTGGCTGCGGACCTCAGAGGCTACAAAACAGCACAGGTTTTGGTTTAGGGTTTATTTTTTCCTTTGGAGATATTGGCACCATTGATAAGAGCGTGGCTCACTCAAAGTTCTGGTCTCCTTGACCTAGTTTTCCAAAAGCTGCAGCCTCAAGATGTCTTGAATCCACCCTCCAGAGGTTGGCAGACAGAGAACAGTAGCTTGTGCTCGTGTTAGTGTAGGAAATCTGCTGGGGACCTGATTCTGCTGTTAATGTTCTGGAGGGACAGGGTAAGAAGGGGCTCCTGGTGATGAAGAGAATATGGGGAGGAGGGCAACAAGTCTAAGACTGCTCTTCTGTCAGCCAATGTTTGTTGGCTTGAAGTGACCATGGGAAATCACAGGTCTCAGGACTGGGTAAAGCCTCTTCTGACAATACTGAAGTAATGATTGAGGACGCCCTTTGCTGATTCTTCCAGCAATGGCAGAAGTTTTTGTCGTGGAATTCTGCATCCTGATGGGGTTGTCCTAGATTTTAAGGAAACCCAACTGCTTGAAGCTGATTCTGGGCACAAAACACCTGGGTAGCTGGTGTGCTCTCAGCCCTTAGGTCCAGAAGTTGCATCTCCATTTTGATCCTACACAGATGGAAAGAACTTCCTCTCAATACCCTTTTTATGAGGTACAGAACCAAATATAAACTCTGATTTTATTAAATAGAATTAGCAGACTAAAGCCCTAATTAAGAAGGGTTTACAATAATCTCTCAGAATAAGTGAAGTCATGGTATCCCTCCTGCCTGTGGACTGGGCCTCACTCCTCTCCCTGGTTTTGGGGAGGTTCTGTAATCCTGTTTTGTGAAGCACTTGTGTCCCTTTCTGACTAAGAGTTTACTTACAGAGCCGTCCCTCCCAGAGGGTAACAGAGGAAAGGGCTGGTGGAGACATCTTCTATTGACTTCTGAGTTAACAATCTTAAGTATTTTGGCTTTTTCGAGCTGCTTTGTATTTGGTGAACTGCATTTTACCAAACTACAATTACCACCTTCGCCCAGAATAATCCCCTGGAGCCTCGGAAGTGGTCAGTGAATTTTAAAAAGCAGCGTGACAAGATATTATTGTTACAGAGGGGGCAGGCTCCAAATGTGAAATTCATGAATGTAAACTTTAACATTTTCACTGCTGTCCTACGCTTTCCCAGAATCATCAGTGGGTTTCCTGCCCTGTCAACCTTTGGGGATGAATATTCCCTTTATCACGTCGCCTTGCTTTCCCCGTGACGTACGTCTGACAGTACGATGTCGGAGAAGCTTAAATAATGCAGGGCAACAAACAGATGTTGTGAGGACTGGAACAGAGGTGGGTGTCCTAATGGGAAGACTCACAGCACTGAAAACCTGCCAGCACCCCTCTTTTTGGCACTGGGGCTGCTCTTGTGGGGTTGGTCGTTCCATAAGAGCTCAACATCTTACAAAATGAAATTGAGAGCGTTTGCTTTGAAGGACAACGGGAATACGAGGCTGGTCTTCTAATGTGATTGACCTATTTTCAGTAGAATCTAATGTTTTTTTAGAGAGTGATTCTTAGAGGAACTCATATCTCCACCAGAAAATACAGTCTTAACATCTTGGACAGAAGTTATGACGAGCACTGCAGGCAGAGTTAAGCAATGAGATCTTCATGAACATGTTGTCCTAGACGTGTGAGGATGGGAAGGAAGCTTAAGCTGCTTTTCTAGAAAGATGAGCATGAATCACTTGGGTTTCTGTCCTTTGTGAGTAATGCTGTAAAATCTGTGGCGCTTGCAGTAATGCTTTCACAACCCACCCATGCCATACTGCGTGCCTATAAACTTCTATGGAGTAGCATCTCTTAGTTTGGTGAACTAAAGTTTAAAATAAAACTTAAGAAAAAATAAAAAGCGTTGACGTTCTCATGTGCTTTCTGAAAATATGAGCACACTTTCCTGTGTACGGTATTAGCACAGTTAAACTCTTGTCATTGGCATCACAGTTTTGCCAGGAGCCAGGCGGGCACAGCTGAGGGAACATGTTTGAAACAGGATTTGTCATCTGCAAGCTGTCATGGTTCCCATGACCTGCTATTTTGTGAGAAACCCTTCAGGTTGGAAATGTGCTTTATGGTCACAAACATACCTAAGGAATGGGTCACTACTGAGGATATTTTTTTAATTATTATTATTTTCTGCGTAGTAGTTCCTGTGTGAACTGTGAGTAAAGGTATCAGTACCACGGGGAAAACTAGATATAATCCAAAAAGCTATGAGTCCACCTTGCTTATTTTCTGAAAGATGCCTTCAACTCCAGGACTTATTTCGGTTGCTCCTGTTGTATAAGCAGAACCTTCCTTTCTGTGGAAACACCCTTTTCATCCTTGCTGGCTTGTGGTGCTGCTCAACATCAAGAATCTTGTTGAATGAGCCAAGGTAAAAACCTGGTTATCAGCATCATGCGCTTCCCCAGAGACATACCTTTATCTCGGACCTTTGCTATTTAACTTGCACCTTTGCAAATCATTCTTAAAAACCAAAAATCTGCTCTAGTGAACAGATTTTCCAGCCTTTTTTGTCCTTCACTTGCAAACACCGCTTTTGCTTTGCAGTGGGCTATGCAGCTGCGAGGTGGTCCTCATCGTCAGCGTGGAACAGGAGGAACAATCCTCTAGGTGTTTATTACCCTTCCTTTTCTGCTTCAGTGCTCTAAAGTGGTATGGGAGCGCTGCTTGCTGGACGGAGACCGGGTGCTTAGCCGGTGACCTGCCAAGATGAGGTAATGGTGCTACGGGGCTGATATTTAAAGTCAGTAAGTTGGAAGGAGGAAGGAATCCTCCGGAGCGACAGGAAGACCTCTCAAAGGGTGACTCGCTCTCAGCCCTGGCTTCACTAAACCCTTCTGCTCCAGATCCACGCCCCAAGGACACGCAATGCAGACTGACCTTGGTTTTAATGACTAAGCCCCACTCTTGGGTATTTACTGCGTGCGTACGCGTTCTGTGGCGCTTAGATATACTGCAAGTTGAAAGGAATTGAATAGATTTCCTAACCTAATGATCCGTGTATCCTAGATTCTGGGTGGTACCTCTGAAATTTACTGGTAGGAGCAGCCAGGTGATAAATGTTCCCTGCTGCTGAGCGCTCTCTGCTATATCCGTCAGCCCTGTTGCTGGTGACCGAAGCTGGCACAGGCTTAGGTATGATGTACTGCCGGTCTAGTGTGCTGCATCAGCAAATTCAGCCTCAAAATTCATGTAGCATCTCCTCTTTGTTCGGTGGTTGGCATTTGGCTGGCTTCACCTTCCAACCTTCGCGTATGGTCTAAAGAGATGAAAAGGCTGGTGAGATGGATGGATTTGGTTTTTTTGGATCCTTCAAGGGATGTGGAGGTCTTGCTGGGAGAGCAGGCTTTGGCTTAAAGTATGGGCTTTGGACACAAGGTACTTAGCTTTGGTTCCAAGGCCACACGGTTTTTCTTTTGAGTCAGTTTGTTTCAACCAGTGTCAGAACGGATGGTACCTGCCACGGGGTGCTGAGACTCAGTTGAGAAGCTCCAAGAAGCAAAACTCAAGAGCGGTGCAGCAGGAATGTGGAGGCACCAGCCAACGAGAGACATGTTCTCGCTGCCGGGGTAGTTGGGTGAAATCAGAGATGCCCCTGTGTGCATCTATGTGTTGAAACAAAGGTCTGAATTAGTTTATCTCAAAATACAGCCGTGGTGCCAAGCAACAGCAGTAACTCTAGCCCCAGTAGGCCCGAGGTCCAGCTCTTCTTTTATATAACTGGTATTTCCCAGCTGACGGACAGATGAGACCATGCCGACTTCTTTAAATGCTTACCGGTGTGGTGATGATTAACAGTGATCAGCGACAGGAGGGAGGAGACAAAAGGCACTCCTGAATATTTGATTCCTTGTCCTCTCAACATTTCAGTTATTATAACTGAAAGGTTAAGTGGAGATCAAAAACAAATAGGAAACTTTGGCTGAGGAAGCTGCGTTACTTGAGAGCCTTTTCAGACTCTCTGGGAGGCACTGTAGAAAGGTTAAAATTTGCAGCTCAAATATTAGCTGTGATCTCACTTGAGTGAGTGTCTCAAAATATATCTCGAGTCTTGGTTCACAAAATGAAAGCTTAGAAGCCTTTCTCAGATGAGAAGCAAGAAGGCAGCAGGGCTGAAGGGCACAGAAGCAGAAACTTGTAAACCTTGGAGATATTGCCTCACCCCCTTGGAATGGCTCGTCATGCAGCCCGGACCGCAGAGCATGATGTGGTGGATTAAACAAGAGGGTCATTGAAGGAGTGGGTGCTCAGCCAGATGTTTTCAGGGACCTTGACAATAGCCCTTTCATTTTCTGTGCCCAAGATCCCAACAAAATCCAGCGCAGCTCGGCAAGGAGGGAGGCTCATGGTGGTAGATCTAGCTGCTGCCTGGGTTAGGAGGCTCCTCGGTGGAGTGAATGTCCCAAAGCAGGATAAAAGGAGGTGGATAGGGGCTGTCTCAAAACTGTGGAACATCTGTGGAAGAGAGAATCGATATCCTGGATCTGTCAGAACTGCGAGGTGGAGGCTAGAAGAAGGGAAAGCTACTTCAGTTATCTTTGTGAGACTTGGGGGAAAATGTCATATGGGTTGGAATTCTGAGACCCTTAAAAGCTGATATTTATATCAAATGTTTGTTTTGAACCAAGTCTCGTCTCGGATTTTCATAGCTATAAATTAATTTCATAAATTTGCTCCAGCTTTTGTTGTGCTACACCTGTTAAAGGGGTGCCACATAATACAGCAATTCACTCCTATCCACAAACGTAAATAACTTGTCTTGAAGGTCTTATTTGTTACGGGTTCTTTGAAGCTTAAGGTGTCAGATGCAAAGTCATATAATCCCTGTCTGTGTTATTCATCAGTGGACAAACTGGTAGAAGGTGTTCACAGATAATTCAGGGAGGCCATGGAGTCTCCATCCTTAGAGATGTTCAAAACCCAACTGGGCACAATCCTGAGCAACCTGCTCTGCCTGGCCCTGCTTTCACAGAATCACAGAATCACCTTGCTTGGAAAAGCCCTTGAAGCTCCTCCAGTCCAACCTTGAACCTCACCCTGACCGTTCCCAACTCCACCAGATCCCTCAGCGCTGGGTCAACCCGACTCTTCAACCCCTCCAGGGATGGGGACTCCCCCCCTGCCCTGGGCAGCCCATTCCAACGCCCAACAGCCCCTTCTGCAAAGAAATCCTTCCTCAGAGCCAGTCTGACCCTGCCCTGGCGCAGCTTGAGGCCATTCCCTCTTGGCCTGGCGCTGGCTCCTTGGCTCAAGAGACTCCTCCCCCCTCTCTGCACCCTCCTGGCAGGCAGTTGCAGAGGGCCAGGAGGTCTCCCCTCAGCCTCCTCTTCTCCAGACTAAACCCCCCCAGTTCCCTCAGCCGCTCCCCATCAGACCTGGGCTCCAGACCCTGCACCAGCTCCGTTGCCCTTCTCTGGACACGCTCGAGTCATTCAAGGGCCTTTTTGGAGTGAGGGGCCCAAAACTGACCCCACTCATCGAGGGGCGGCCTCACCAGTGCCGAGCCCAGGGGTCAGATCCCTTCCCTGTCCCTGCTGGCCACGCTAGTGCTGATCCTGCTCTGGGCAGGATGGTTGGACTGAGTCATCTCCAGAGGTGCCTGCTAACCTCAAGTCTTCTGCCATTTTATAAAAAAGCACTTCTAGGGTGCAGGACTCCACTTCTTGGGTGCCTAAGCTCTTCCAACTGATCCTACCTAAGCAGGAGCTCTTCTGTTCTGTATTCTGGGAAGTGGCTGGTGCATTCACTGAAAGGAATTATCTGGAGCTGACTTTTGGGCAGTGGGCACAGTTTGTAATTCATTTCTGACATTCAGTTTCTAGCTGAAATAGAGAAGAAATCAAATACAAGCTAAATGCATTTAAGTATTAGATGTTAATGCAATAAACAATCTAGATAAGGGCTTAATTGCACTTTTCTTAGTGAAATACTAGAGATCCATCTGTGCAGAAGAAGGTAATGAGAATGATCGAGGGGGTAAAGCAGCCATCCTAAGTGGCTGTGAAAAGGCTGGGGCTCCTCCACTTACAGAGAAGTTGGATGATGGTGGGGGACATAAAATGTTTGTGGACTCAGGAGGGTGGTGGTAAGGTGAATGCAGAGGTGCTCAAAGACCCACAGCACTGGAACCAGGGGAACCTCCCATGAGTTAGTAGGAGATGTGTTTGGCACGGGTGAGAGGACTTCTAGACCTTTATCCCCACAGAAGCTCGGGGAGGCAGAGCATATCAGGAGGTTCAAAATGGATTTTTGAGTTTAGAGACAGTGGGAAGAGGCAGGGGTGTCTGCTCAAACCTTGCAATGACTGGGGGGAGTACAAGGAGCTGGAGATGGTGACTAAGCCATGCTTAAATAACATCTCCTGATGCCACTGTTGGCAAAGTACGGGACTAGCAGAGACCACTGGTGTGGCCCATCAGGGTTTTATCTCATCTTCACTAATACACCAGTGAAATCCAGAATTTGGATGTAGCAGATCTGTCCAGCGCCCAAGTTAGCTCTCAAATTGCTGTCTTGCATTTCTTAGCTGTCTTTCTTGTTTCCATTTCTGTGAAGAAGATAAACACGTTTGAGAGGCCACGTGGGTACTTGAGCTAACGGTTTCCAGAATAGACCGAGCCAGGGGTGACCCTCAGGATCTGCGTGAGCCAGAAGGATTCTTGGATCGCTTGGGTTGAAAAATTATTTTGTGTATCAGGTGGTATCTATGTATCTGAGGGCTTGGATTGCTGCTTCTCCGTGGTAACGTGTTCAGATGGTCCATTTCTTAGGACAAAGTTCCCAGGAAATAAAGCAGGGGTTTGGGGGTGATTTCTTCCTTTCTTTCCCCTTCCTAGGCATTTCATAAATCTGTAAGTTGATGCTGTTTGTCTCGTGGTCTCTTCTTCCTGATTACACATCTGGTGGCAGTGTTTCCTCTGGTGATGATTCTTGAGTAGTCCGAGGACCACAATAGCGTATATTAAGCACGCGTGCAAGGGTGGGATGCTTCAACCCAGTGGTTTTTTTCCAGCCTTTTTTTACAGGCTGGTGTTGTCCTTGTTTATAGGAGATGCAGCTGCAGAATATCAGCCAGAGTGGAAATGTGAGTGCACTATTCACCTTGTAAAATTGATTGTGCCTTGAAACTAGAAACGCAGTTTTATCATGCTCTCCAAGACCTACTGCGTAACTTCTTAGGGGGAATGGTGAGATGAAGTGGTCTCTCATCTCAACAGCTAATATCAAATAAAAACGGGCGCCGTCAAGGTGAAAAGAAATAATTGTTGAAAAAGGCTACCCTTAAACATGAAATATGCTTTAAAATAAGAAAATTACTTATACTGTGTTCAGCTGTTGAACGCTAAGAATAGAGTTAAAGGATCTAGCTATTTCTATAGTCACATTCCATTTCCTCAATTTTTTCCTTATAGGTTTAGTGTAAGGTTCAACATGGGTTTAAAGTGCAAGGTGCTGCCCATGGGCTGGGGCAATCCCAAGCACAAACGCAGGCTGGGTGATGAGTGGATGGAGAGCAGCCCCAAGGAGAAGGACTTGGGGGAATTAGTGGATGGAAAACTGACTGTGAGCCAGCAACGTGTGCTCACAGCCCAGAAAGGCCCCCGTGTGCTGGGCTGCATCAAGAGAAGTGTGGCCAGCAGGTCAAGGGAGGAGATTCTCCCCCTCTACTCTGCTCTTGTGAGAACCCCCTGCAGTGCTGGGTCCAGCTCTGGGGGCACTAACATCAGAATCACAGAATAATTTAGGTTGGAAAAGACCTTGAAGATCATCTAGTCCAGAAGGACACGGACCTGCTTGAGCAGGGCCAGAGGGGGCCACAAGGATGCTCAGGGGGCTTGAGCACCCCCCTGTGAGGACAGGCTGAGAGAGTTGGGGGGTTCAGCTGGAGAAGAGAAGGCTCCGGGGAGACCTTAGAGCGGCCTCCCAGGGCTGAAAGGGGCTACAGGAAAGGGGGGAGGGACTCGTCATCAGGGGGGAGGGATAGGACGAGGGGTAACGGGTTTAAACTGAGAGAGGGGAGATTTAGATGAGATCTAAGGAAGAAGTGAGGGTGGTGAGGCCCTGGCACAGGTTGCCCAGAGAAGCTGTGGCTGCCCCCTCCCTGGAAGGGTTCAAGGCCAGGTTGGACGGGGCTTTGGGCAACCTGGGCTAGTGGAAGGTGGCCCTGCTCGGGGCAGGGGGGTTGGAACTAGATGATCTTTAAGGTCCCTTCCAACCCAGACTGGTCTGTGATTAGTAAGAGAATATTCACTGTCAGTAGCTGTTTCCTCCTACCTAATTATTCTATATTTTAAATGTAAAACTGCCAAAAAAAACCCCAAAACAAAACAAAAAACAAAAGCCCAAACAAACAAAAAGCCCCGATTTACAAAAGAATCTAAAAAAATGGGTCCTATAGTGCTTTGACACAATTACACAACTTTTTTTTTTCTGGTTTGGGAACGTGGATGCAATCTCTGTGGCTGTGCTGAGGGATTTGAGGTTCTCATTCAACGCCAGGCACGTGCAGAGAAGGGATGGTCCTAAATATAATGGTAAGCACCTGAGAAGCAGGTGAGGCAGAGGAAACCTTTCATAGATGGGATGAAAAGCGTAGTGCTGTGGAGAGCTTCTTTTCCTATTGCAGGGATGAAAATGCTGCAGCATTGAAAGAGCAGTTGCTTAGGAATGCCTAGGGTAATTTTAAGTTCACAATAAATGTTGCTGCGTAACTTGTATTTGATTATTTGAGTTTTATTATTGAATCCAAACCCCATTTCCTGTTAATTCCTTGGAGCTCCCTTGCCATTCACAGCATCGGGGTAGAGTGGAAGAAGCGTTTATGAATTCATAACTTAAATAGGGAAATAAACAGCAATTTATGTGGCGGAGCTGCTCGATCCAGCCTCGCTCAGGAGAATTATGAATACAGATAATAAAGTGTCTGAGGGAACCTGGATCTCGGTGCTTGGGACAGTGATTTGAGGGGCTCAGAATAATAATGTATATTTGGCTTCATTTAGACCCAGATATGTGTGTGTGTGTGTGTGTGTGTGTGTGTGTGTGTGGTGTTTTAGGTGGTGGGATCGAGTCAAAATGTGACTAAAACAGGATCTTAAGTCTGAAAACCTAAATGCAGAGTAGGAATCTGAAGCACTTTTTTTTTTCTGTACCTACTTGATACTGGAAACTCCTGAAATGACCTAGGACTTTCAACATATTTTTGGTTTTAAAGCTACAACTCTTATTTCAGACCTGAGGGCGCTTCCGTGCCCAGAAGCACGTGATTTTGCCTCTGATATGTTTGTTGATCAAAAACTTACAGCTTCTCAGAAGAAGAGTGGTGGGGCTTATAGGGAATAATAAAACATCAAAGATGTAGCTACTGGATAGCAAGATGAATCATTAGTAGTTGGAATTGATTTATGACAGTAGAGAGCTCTTGTCAAAAATACCTAAAACGAGGATGGAGATCAGTAATTTTTTGAGTGTGGACCCAGTATACTCATGTCATAAAAGGTAATTTTTCTGTCCACTTCTCAGCAGAAAAGAATCAAAAGGTGTTCAGAAACAATAGCTGTGGCTGTTACGTATCACTTTTGCAATTTATAAAAGTCTTTTTGCTTTGTATAGAGAATTTCTCCAGAGACCTGTGCTTTGCAGTAGTCTCAGACCCTCATGGGTGGTGTGAAAGCTCAGCTGTGGCTTCCAGACTGAAAGCCCTCTACAGCTAACAGCTCTAATCTGGGCTGCTCTAGTCTTCTAAATAGAAAAATGGCTCAAAGGGAGTGTTTGTTCCCAAAGCATGGGGCTGTAGGTAATGTCTGCTTGGGGATGTTGGCGCTTCTGGAAAGTGTGGTCTGTTGGAGAATTGGTGCCTTCTCCAGCCTGCTCACACCCGTGTCCCATTGCTGTGTTCAGCCTTTTTGGTCCTGTGAGTAACTGCTGGAAATCTTGTCCTATACTGGGTTTCAGAAATCTGAGTGGTGGATATCCCTTTCCAGACCAGCTTGGCACACTTAAAAGCTGGTGCTGAACTCCAGGGATTCCCAAAAGATTCCAGGTACCAAGGGTCACTTAGAGAATCTTTGAAACGTTTGGGTTGGGAGGGACCTTTGAAGGTCCTTTAGTCCCCTGCAATGAGCAGGGACATCTTCAACCAGATCAGGTTGCTCAGAGCCCTGTCCAACCTGACCTTGAGTGTTTTCAGGGATGGGGCATCAACCACCTCTCTGGGCAACCTGGCCCAGTGTCTCACCACCCTCATTGTAAAAAATTCTTTGTTATATCTAGTCTGAATCTATCCTCTTTTAGTTTAAAACCATTACCCCTTATCCCATTGCTACAAGTCCTGGTAAAAAGCCTCTCTCCATCTTTCTTATAAGCCCCCTTTCCTGCTCTAAGGTCTCCCCAGAAGCTTCTCTTCTCCAGATTGAACAACCCCAACTCTCTCAACTCTTGAGTGAATGACTTTTTCTCATCAGGTCCAGTATCTTAATTGGAGGTGATCAGCTTCTAAAAGGGAAAATAATAGCACTGAAGAACCCATTTGAGTTTGACTCTTCTGAAGTGTGCTCCTCTCCAAGCAGGGACGTGGAGCTACCACTGACAATAAAGTAATTGGCTCAGAGGCAGGTGATGTTTTGAGTTACTAATGAAATACATTGTGGAGCTGCAGGTGGTAGAGCTGAAATATTATTGTCTGCCTCGGGAATGATCTGAATTATTATTCATAACATTTAAAGGGCTGCAGTGGAAGGTAGTTGCTGTTAACTGTGTCGGCGATATGCGATATACGCCAGGGAAGGTTTAAACTAGATATTAGGAAGTATTTCTTTACAGAACGGGTTATTAGGCGTTGGAATGGGCTGCCCAGGGAGGTGGTGGAGTCCCCATCCCTGGAGGTGTTTAAGAGTAGGGTTGACGTAGAGCTGAGGGATCTGGTGTAGTTGGGAACTGTCAATGCTGGGTTAATGGTTGGACTAGATGATCTTCAAGGTCCTTTCCAACCTAGATGATTCTATGATTCTATGATGGACACGTCTGGGTGTGGAGTCCAGTGTAGCACATCTAAGATGTTGTTGAGCTCTGGATGTCTCCTGCTCTGAAGAACTTATGGCTTGAATGGAAAGGGTCAAGAAACTAGAGATAAATTAAGCAGAATTGTTAACAAAACTATAGTTATTGAGCTCTCTGGGATGCTTACTTTGATAAATCTACCTGAAGGAAGAAGAAATGATGGGAGAAAGGGATTGTGGGCAGAGGAAGCCTAATCAAAGCCGCAGGCAGTTCTCTGAAGCCAAAGGCGAGAGCCTTGAGGCCATTCTTGTGGCTGGTCCAACTGGCTGGAGTTTCTGGGTGGCTCTTCTCACTTCAGCAAGCTCTGGGGTGGTGTGCAGGACAGCAGCGAGGGCATGCACTGCCGTGCGTGGCTGGAGGTGGTGTGTGGAGGGAGGTGGTCCCCATGGTGATGAAGATGCAGAAGGATAAAGCCGTGTTTAGAGTTGAGAACGCTCTAGTGCGAGCTTAAAAGCCGTAGTCCTGCATGTGCTGGGTGGAAAGGTGGTGAGGATATCTCACTCCAGTTCTGTGGTCATGGCAAAATCAAGTTTCGGAAGCAAGGTCCCAACTATTTCATGTAGAAACTCAAACCTATTTCTGCTTTTCCTTTTTAATGGTCAGTTTACAAGTCTGTGCCTAATCAGCTGAGTCAAAGATGCTGATACTCTTCTCCTGCTGTTTTTTCTGTCTCCTAAATGAGCCTACTACGAGGGCTCTGCCTTTCCGCTGCTGCTAATTCACATTCTGCCTTTGGTTTTAATTTGAAAGCTCTGATCAGCTGTGTTCCCAACCTGAGCCCGGGTCTGAAGGGTGATGGGAGGGTGGATGTCGTTGCTTTACAGGTGGTGGAAATGAAGTTGAAGTAGCGAGTGCCTGGAGTTCACCCAAGCCCATGGTAAAGCCTTGGCTGGATGCCCAGTGTGAGACCTGGATTTGGCTGTAAAACTCGTCCTGTTTCCAAACAATCAGCTGTTAGCCTCACCGTCACGGAGATTGTTATAATCTGAAAAGCCATAGTTCAATGATAAAAACAGAGTATGAGGTAACAGTTTCTAGACAGAGGCTTGTGAAACCGCTGAAACCGTATTTTCTGAATTTTCATTTACTGAAATGAGTGTATTAGTGGAGATTTTCTCTGTGCATACTTTCAAATGTCAGTTCTCCTATAGATCTCTGGGATGGATGTCTTGTATAAATAGACTTCGACTAGTTGTTACTGGAGCTTCCAGTTCCCACGCTGATTCTTATCAAAGAAGATTAGTTCCCAGCCAAAGTTGTTTTTTTCTTTCTTTCAAGGGATTTATTGCATCAAAACAAGTCTGTGGCTTACTGCAGTGCTGAAACTGCCACGCTTATGTACTTGGACTAGTAATGACCTGCTGAGCCACTAGAAAATAGGATGGGGTTGCTTTAGCCCTCCCTGCCTCCTCGTTAAAACTGGAACCAAGACCTGGTTCCTGTCTGGCAGCTTTGGGTTTGATAATCACCTGCCTGCACGAGGGGTGAGATCGCTCACTGACACATCCATTTTGTATTCCTGGCTTCAGATCGCATTGAGCAGTTGATAGCTTGATGGCATCAGCTTTTTTTTTTTTTTTTTGCCTTTTTTTTTTTTTAGACTGAGCGCTTGTCTACATCTCAGCATTGCTGGCACAATGTGATACGACCGGCTCCTCCACTGATTGCCGTAGCAGGGAGCGCTCTTTGAGAGTCACCCGCCAGGCTCTGCGGGAAACTAAAACTGGAGTCGAGTTCATTTAAGGATTAGGTGTTTGCAAGATGCCTGTAATTGCCCTGCCAGACCAAAGCCAGAGAAAAAAAAAATCAGGATAGCGCAAGCCCTCAGTAGAGAATTGAATCCCTGACAGCATCGGGACCTGTTGAAATAGCAGGGGAGCTGCTGCTCGCAGCTGGAGGTGCGCTGTCAGAAACACCACTAAGATTTTCCTGCTTTTAGCAGGGCAACACTTGGGTTGTCTGCTGCTGCTTTTGAGTGCTGAGGTCAACCCAAAGCACCCAGTTTTGCTGAGAACAGTTCCGCCTTTAGGAAATCTCCTGCTTGCTTGGCTAGCCTGGGGTCTGAGCTGCTTGCTGGCTTTGTTAATCTAGAGAGGAACCATCTTCCCTCAATATTAAGCCTAATATCAGTGTAGCTGTTCTACAATAGATGCTGTTATGTACCACTAGGAAACCAAAGTGTATGGGCTGTGTGCCAGGAGTGTGGCTGGCACTATTTCCTCCCTCGTTGTATCATCCAGCAAAGTCGGCGCTTCCTTAGCATCTAGAAACAGCAAATCCAGGGGGGAAAAAAAAAAAAAAAGCCACGTGTGTTTTCAAACACTGTATGGAGAACATACCAATATATATAATTATAACCCCATCGCCCTGGTGCTGGTGGCTGGGCTGGGTTTGCTCTGCTGCAGGAAGGTCGTGCTGACTTGCAGAAAAATCTTGGGGTTCCTCAGACCTAGTGCTTAATTACTGTTTGGGTTCCTCTAAAACCTGATTTCTTTCAGCTCTTAGTCCTGAGTTGTCTGTATGTAGTCCTAGCATATACTACATGTTTAATTCTTGTTGCTAAATTGGAAATAAAATTATGGAACTGGGAAACTCTGCCACGGAGAACCTAACCTATGGTGGTGTTAGAGTATGGTGTGGTTTTGCATCATAAAAGATAGACTCACTGATGCTGTTGCGGGTGTTAAGAAAAGATTGTTTTCCTCAGGGGCTGCACCATCTGTGAATACAGTTTTTCCTAAGAACTTCTGCAGGGAATGATGCTCCTCAATCACCAAAGTCTGAAGTACGTCATGTAAAGGGCATGAATAAAATCTCCGTTTGGGTGGCCCAGCACTTTCTGACCTCTCCCATTTCCACTCCTGCACTGTAAATATTCTGTAAAAGGGAAGAAGCTGTTCAGAACAGCTCTCACCCTTTTTAATGGTTGAGTTCAAACACGCTACACCAAGGGTATAAGCTGGTTCAAGAACAAAATCCCTTTAAGGTGTGTTGGTTTAGGCATGCTGAATATATCAGGAAAACTCATGGGCTCTGTTGCTAGAGAGTATTTTCAGGCTTTTGAAAAACTCCTGGTCTCACAAAATGGATCAGATCTTTTAATACTCTTGAGAATGTTTCTTGCCTGCATTAAAATCATTATATAAAAGTTTTGGAAGCGATTCTGACCCTTTACTTGATCCACCAAGTCTGAGTGGCGTAGTTGGGCTGGGAAAACTTGTGCTGCCAGCAAGTTCTATCTTTTGTAGTTGGCATTTTGCAAGTGGGGGGAATCTCTACGCTGATACCCAGTGTCTCACGTATCAAAAAGTTTGTATATTTTTCCTGATTTTTCTTTTTTTCCTATTAATCCATGATTTCTGGTGGACTTTTCCAGTAGTACCATATGGGAAGAAAACACATCTTACTCACATGGCTGCTGGCCAGATAAGTAATGGCTGTACCTGAAGAGTTGAGGGAAGTTTGGTATATCTCTGACCCAAATCTGAGCACAGTGCTTTGGATTTGAAAGCAGAGGTTACGCAGCAAATATCTTCTCTGGCAATCAAGCAGAAGTATGAAGTACTCTAAGTGATCTAAATGAATGGATGGATGGGAGGAAGGTCATGGGGATTCAGGTGCAGACTCAGCTGTGCTTAAATATTTTAGTCCACAGTTAAGTGAATTGGCATCTTGACCCTGAACACTTAGTCAGTAAGTATTGATAGAAATAAAACACTAGCCTTTTGATTTATTGCTGTTCTTGGTCTCATGTTGCTTCTGCAAGTAATACCCAGCAGTGAGATTCTCAGGGTTTGATTCATTAGTGATGTATCCCGAGTAGATGGAGGTCCAGCTGTTACCTGCTCTCACCCGGGTGGTAGGGTGGACCATTTGCATCCACAGAAGAGTGGCCAGCAGGTCGAGGGAGGGGATTCTCCCCCTCTGCTCCCCTCTGGTGAGACCCCCCCGCAGCCCTGCGTCCAGCTCTGGGTCCCCAGCACAGGACAGACATGGAGCTGCTGGAGCGGGGCCAGAGGAGGGACACGGAAATGGTCCGAGGGCTGGAGCAGCTCTGCTGGGGGGAAAGGCTGAGAGAGTTGGGGGGTTCAGCTGGAGAAGAGAAGGCTCCGGGGAGACCTTAGAGCAGCCTTTCAATACTTAAAAAAAGATGAGGAGGGACTTTTTGGTAGGGCCTGTAGTAACAGGACAAGGGGCAATGGTTTTAAACTGTCAGAGGGTAGGTTTAGATTTGGCATAAAGAAGACATTTTTCACAATGAGGGTGGTGAGGCACTGGCAGAGGTTGCCCAGATTGGTGGTCAGTGCCCCATCCCTGGAAACATTCAAGGTCAGGTTGGACGGGGCTTTGGGAAACCTGGTCTAGGTGAAGACGTCCCTGCTGATGACAGGGGCTTTGACTAGATGACCTTTACAGGTCCCTTCCAACCCAAACCATTCTGTGATTCCTTTACCATTGCTGGTCAGTCCATCTGTCAACATCAATTTTCCTGCAGTAACATGGAAAACTAAATCAAGGGAGAAAAAATGTTTGCTTTGTGATGGCTTGTTCAAAGACTTGTACCCTCATGTTCTGTCAGCTGTGGACTTCCACACACAGCATCAGCAGGACTCTTCTCTGTAATGGCACCAAGGATCAAGGGTGGACTGGCAGAAGCTGAGCTGCAGGGACTTCAGAGTTGAGTCTTAGTCTGGAGAAGAGGAGGCTGAGGGGAGACCTCCTGGCCCTCTGCAACTGCCTGCCAGGAGGGTGCAGAGAGGGGGGAGGAGTCTCTTGAGCCAAGGAGCCAGCGCCAGGCCAAGAGGGAATGGCCTCAAGCTGCGCCAGGGCAGGGTCAGACTGGCTCTGAGGAAGGATTTCTTTGCAGAAGGGGCTGTTGGGCGTTGGAATGGGCTGCCCAGGGCAGGGGGGGAGTCCCCATCCCTGGAGGGGTTGAAGAGTCGGGCTGACCCAGCGCTGAGGGATCTGGTGGAGTTGGGAACGGTCAGGGTGAGGTTCATGGTTGGACTGGAGGAGCTTCAGGGGCTTTTCCAACCGAGATGATTCTGGGATTCTGAGTCCTCTTCCTAGCCTTGTGCAGATCCTATCTGTAGTATCTGGAACTTAATGCAGGCTCTGTGAATCCCAACTTTCCTCCCTCTGATGCCACAGGATGCTGTTTTGGAATGACTCTGGGCTCACGGATGGCAGAAATCGCTGAGCATCTGCACATCTGTGCTAGGGGCAGATTGATTCAATTCCTGCCCGGGCTGTTAGGCCAGTCCTGGTTAATGCAAGCTCTGTATGGAGATGGCAGAATTTGACCTTTAGTCTTTACCTGTTTGTGATATGAATTCGTGTCAGAAATTTTAATTTTAGTGGCTGAAGTTTATGAATGCCTGTAAATCCCTACGATGTGCAGCAGCCTGAACTCTGGAGTTGAATTCAAGTGTTATTCTGCTTATGTAACAATATAAACATCATAAGTGCTAAGCCTCTTATAAAGTGATGGGGGATACGTTATCTCAAACTCGGTATTGTTCTACCTCTTAAGCAGTAATGAAACATCTGAGTTTAAAACCCCAGATATGTATTTATTTGCACAATTCTAAACGTGACTGTTGTGATCCTCAGAAGAGTGAGGTATGGCTGTTACGGCAAGATTGGGTATTGAGTGGTCTGATTGAGAATTGCCATTTCCTTCCTGAGCATCTAGGACCCTCAGCAGAGCTAGACTTAAGTGGATGTAATCTCAGATGAAGCGAAATTCTGGTCTGTGAGCTGTGACTAGAACCGTGGCTTTCTGGTTTGACTGTGCTTGCTCAATGTGCCAGCCGCGCAGTTCCCAAAGCAATTAAAATCTTCTCTGCAAAGCAGTGACATCCACCTGAGCAGGGAGGGAATTGGAACCTTGCTGAAGGTGATGTTAGTATTCTCAGGTTATCTAGAAGAGAGCTGGAAACGGCCTGGCGCTGGCAGTCATGGCCATCACCGGCTTTGAGATCCTGTTTTGGTCCTTGTCGTGAAAAGACCGCAGCTGATGTGTGCAGTCCATGCTGACTATGTCTCAAAATGCAGTACTTCATTCTAAGGACTCTCTTACTGGATAGGAGGTTCATGTGTGCTCTTCAGATAGCAAAGATTTCAGTTAGTGTCCTTGTCTTGAAATAATTTTGCAGCTACAGCACTGCGGCACTTACAGCCCAGAAAGCCAACCGTCTCCTGGGCTGCATCAAGAGAAGTGTGGCCAGTAGGTCAAGGGAGGGGATTCTACCTCTCTACTCCAATGTCCTGAGACAGCCCTGCGTCCAGCTCTGGGTCCCCAGCACAGGACAGACATGGAGCTGCTGGAGCGGGGCCAGAGGAGGGACACGGAAATGGTCCGAGGGCTGGAGCAGCTCTGCTGGGGGGAAAGGCTGAGAGAGTTGGGGGGTTCAGCTGGAGAAGAGAAGGCTCCGGGGAGACCTTAGAGTGGGCTTTCAATACCTAAAGGGGTTTATAAGAAAGATGGGGAGGGACTTTTTGGTAGGGCCTGTAGTAACAGGACAAGGGGCAATGGTTTTAAACTGATGGAGGGTAGGTTTAGATTGGACATAAGGAAGAAATTTTTTACAGCGAGGATGGTGAGGCACTGGACCAGGTTGCCCAGATTGGTGGTCGATGCCCCATCCCTGGAAACATTCAAGGTCAGGTTGGACGGGGCTTTGAGTAACCTGATCTGGTTGAAAATGTCCCTGCTCATTGCAGGGGGTTGAACTAGATGACCTTTACAGGTCCCTTCCAACCCAAACCCTTCAATGATTGTCCGATCCCACCACACCCCTCTCTTTGTGGACACTATGGCATTCCCATGGAGGAGAGGAAATAAGTAACCCCATCCTGCTTGTCTGTAAAAACAAGATCAGGGCCAGTTACTAATTGCATCCAGCTACAATTCTGAGATACATCTTTGGCATGCAGATAGGTCATATAAATGATGCAGTTCCTCTTAATTGTGAGTGGGAAGGAGGGAGCGATCAGTGCACCGCTGCCTGGTGAGTGTGGATGAACAGAGGTGCTTAAACAAGAGTCTGCTCTTCTCCCTGGTGAATCTGGCTTGTTTCAATCCCATGCCTACTGGGAAACTGGTTTTCACCAGTAAACTAATCATGCAATGCAGTCCTTGGCTTAAGAATGGTGAACGGTTAGGGAGAGATTTGGATCCTGTTGTCTCTCGCCGGTGTGTGGTTGGAGAGCTGAAACAAAAGATTCGGAAATTACAAAGTGCTGACCCCACCTTGCACAGTGCAGAATCTTTTTGGTGTCTGCACGGCTTGAGCTTCCGGGGTGAAGGATAGTACTTCAACATGAATAACACTAAATAGCAATGCAGAACGCAGCCGTTCGGAGCAAATATAGCACTGTTTGTCAAACTGTAAGTCAGCTGTCTGCAGCTAATTACAGAGATGTCAGGGAGTTTTGAATTTGTCAGCTGAATTTAAGATTGTAGAACACTGCTTGGAAAATGTCTCTATTAAAACCCCAAAAAATCCCTCAGAGAACAGCATCTTTAGTTGTGAGGTTTCTGGTGTTCTGGCCCAGAACCTGGGGTTTTGGTGGCTCTACTGTGAGCTGCTGAGGGAAATGTAAAGGTAAAGAAGGCAGCAGTGGTCCTGGCAGGGCTGGAAGTGGGTCAAGGAGCTGGAAGGCAGCGTGTGCCCGACTTGCCAAAACTCCAGGGCCGGTCAGTGGCCAAGTCCCTGGTCCACTTCCATCTGCAAAGGGCCAGAGTTTTTACCCATCCTTCAGCTCCCCAACTTACCAGGGTGCTGGTGGACACTGTGACTCAGCCCAGGCCCCGTGAAGGTGTGTGGACTCTCCTGGGTAGGTCTACCAAGGCAAGGATCCCAGAGAACACAACATCTACAATTGTGTTCATGATTTTGCTTCATTTATCTCCACTTTCTTGACCCTCTCCATTCAAGCCATAAGTTGTTCTTCAGAGCAGGAACCATCTACTGCTCTACAATGTCTTAGATGTGCTACCAGACCCCATGAAGGTGGGTGGAGAGGCTGCTCGATGGAGGTTTGCACAAGGGGGATAAGGGCACCACGTAAGGTCCCAGTGACGTGTTGTTGCATTTAGGGTGAGAATAAAGTTGATAAGTGATAAATCCCCTTGTGTTCTAGCCAGTCCTCAGAGATTAGAGGGGCTGGGGACAGCTGGACTTAATAGGTATGCCAATTAGGGCTGTCACTATAGGTCTGACCTGGACACACAAACAGCCCATAAGCTGTAGGTCTGGTTGCATTCAAAAGAAGCAGTCAGATTCGTGAATAGTACGGTTTATTTTTGTGCAACATCTACAGATTCTTTAAGATTGCCTACGATAAATGCATGAACTGCAGGTTGGCTCTATAGCACTACACAAAAGAAAAACGACTGCAATCACACACACACAGTTCCTGGAGATACACTCGGCGTAGCCAAGGAAATCTTACCAAAAGGCATCCCTTCTTGGGGGGGGAGAGCACAAACCTGTGGATCTGTCCCTCCGATTTGGTGTCGGATTATCATCCCTCCAAGTTAGGTACAAGCTCGGGGTAGTATTTATCTTGTGTGAGTGGGTGGGACTGCAGTCAAGCCGTTATCTTTTGAGTAAGGACACAGCACATTCCTTGGTGTGAGGGGAACAGCTGGGTTTGGGGGGGAAAAAGAGGGGAGGATGAGAAACAAGGCCGGCTTGGTGCGAGGGGTGTCAGCTGGGTTTTGTGAGAAAAAAGGGAGGATGAGGAACAAGGCCAGCAGGCTACTGCAAAAATCATCCCTTGAGAGAAAAGGGTAGAACAGGAGATAAATCTGTCCTGGAGAGGAGTGAAAGAATGGGACCACATGGCCTACATCTCGCTCCGCATTCCTTCTTGATGCCACAACAAACACAAATCAGTGGACCTCCATCCCATCCTGTCCTTGCTCTGGACACTCTGTGTCAAGGAAGTATGTGTGCTTTACAGATTTCTCACTGTTTTGCTTTTCTCACGCTTCCAACACCTAACACATGTGACCCACACAGCTAGGAGCTGGTAATCTCTAAGACATTGCTTTACCTTAAACAGTTTTCAGGAGGAAGGCTGGGTGTCAGCTCATTAATGGCTAATTCACAACTCTATGTCTTTGCCCAAGTCCTCCCTGCCCTTGTTGGTTGAAGCCACCCCAGGCTTGGGGTGGTGGGGGTTGAGGTCAGGCTGGGAGTTCCTTCCCAGCTCCACTGTGGATGATATAGCCCTGAGTGGAATAGGGCAGGATGGGAAAATCAGGTGACGGTTGACCTTTCTTGGAGGGCCAGCAACATCCTGGCTTGACTTTGTTCATCAGCAAAGGCTTTGTTCCTCAGCTGTGATGCAACTTGTTCCAGCTCATAGGCAATCTTCAGCACACAGAGACTCTGGACCATTTTTCTGACCTTCAGCTGGAGGATTTTATGACTATCTCTCATGGTCTTCTGTGCTGTAGGGGATATTGTTATTTTACGGATGAATAAACCATGGCAAACAAATGCAGAACCTCTTCTGAGCAAAGCTCAGACAGTAAAGCTCTTTCCAAATGACCTTTAATGTGTCCATTACTCTTCAGCAATTAGTGGGTACTGGTAGAGGATGAAATCCATTGCAGTAGGTGTTGACATGTATGGTGAGAGATGGTGAGAGTCCCCAGAGCTTTCATATTTTCTAGAAGGATGAAGAAGGTTGAACGTGAGTTGGAGCTGGATGCCTGAAATCCTCCCACTTGTGTTTTTTTCTTTCCCCCCTGAAAGTGTCAGTGTACATCAGGCAGAGGTTCAGTGCAGCGAACTTTCCAAGTCACGAGAGCGTGAACTTGCCACCATTCTCCAGAACAAGGTCGGTCTGTAACGTCCTTACGTGGGCATCAGCGACGAGCTGGGAGCCTTGGCTCAGCCTTTGTCTGCCCCTGTCCCTGCGGAGAGGGTCCAGCCCTGAAGTCGAATGCCATCGCTATGTGGGAACAAACAGCCCTTTTTTCAAAGGGAGAGAAGCCTTTTCACGCGGCCGGCGGAGGGCTCAAGCATCCAGTGTGTGGGACAAGGGTGAGAGGTGGTGATAGCGTGCTACAAGCCCCGGCCACTGCCTTCGGTGGCAGATGAGATGGAGCAAAACTAAATCTCCGTGCGGTGAGCGAGCGGGCTTAGCTCAGCTTTTGGCAAAAGAGTAGCAGACCCTCATGAAGGCACAGAATCCCAGAATCCTTCAGGTTGGAAAAGC
>ML997664.1:132357-145838 GCA_010365825.1 Otus sunia | reverse complement strand
GGGGGGGGAAAGCCAAATTTATCTAGTCTGAAAACAGCAGAGGACAGCTCTAATCCTCAAAAATGGGATTCTAGCCCACAAAATTCTCAGTGAAATGGGAAAGACTAAGGCATGAAACCAAGAGCCTGAAGCATGCCGGAGCAGTTTGCGTGTTTGGTCAGGCTTCCTGTGCTGCACCACGTGTTGTGCAGTCTGGGTGCTCTCCAAGGCACCGTGAAGTGATGTCGCTGCTGGTTTTTTTTCTTCCTTTTCTCTCTGCTGGAGTGGGCTGGGACAACATAACTACATATGGACGTCTTTGGATAGCAGAGGTCTGTGCGGTACTGCTGGTTCTGAACAAATATAGCACAGAAAGGTACCTGCAGCACTTGGAATGGAAAAGCAAGATCTTTGAGATCTCCTGGCTTCCGCGAGGAGCATCAGACCAGGCTCTGGAAAGTGCTGTCACGCAGAAACAAACCTTTACCCCTGCACCAGACAGCCCAGCGTAGCTGAACAGATGGTGCTGCAGCCTGATCATTCCAGGAATGTCGTCCCAACGACAATAATTGGTGTGGGGGAGAGCCTCTGCCTTGCCGAGGACCAGATGGGTCTGCTGCTTCTTCTTAGAGGGCATCGCGTTAATGTGAGCATTTAACGAGAGCTGGGCTTCTTCAGCCTGGAGAGGAGGCTGAGAGTGGATCCAACCATCGTCTTCACCCAACGGGGTGATAGTGAAGACCCAACCAGGGTCTTCTCTGGATGGTGTAGAGGGGAAAAGTGGGAGGCGACACACAGCTGCAGCGTGGAGGACTCTCCGTTTAGTCATCTGGAAGGTCTTTACCTGAGAGTGCTCACCTAGGGAGGCTGTGAGATCTCCAGCCTTGGAGATTTCAGAATTTGGCTGAAAAAAAACCCTGAGTAGGATAATGTCAAAGTAACTTGTGCCTGGGGAAGGAAGGGAAGGTGGCCCAGGTGACCTCCAGCCTAAAATATTATAAAAACAGCAAAACGTGACGTTGGGTTGTAACTCCTGAGCTGCAAGTTTTCCATCTCCCTTCTAGAGTAAGGAGTGAGACCTTGAAAAGGTGTAGGGGGGTGTTCTTGCTCTTTAGGGTTTTTATATTTTATTTTTTTTTTATTTGGAAGATACACACTATTTTCCCTAATCGCCGAAAACTTGCTGCGTTCTCGTCTTAAATTTCTTCCGCCTTTTCTGCACAGCCTTGCTCCAGCTGGGACACAGGGGTTTCCTTTTCTCTTGTATATAGGGACCTCTGGGAAGCTACTGTAAAATATATGAGATTTATAAACAGGGAGCAGCCCTCCTCGTCCTAGCTGACCATCCAGGCCAAGTTTTGAGGACTCTCCTAGAGTTGTCACGTTTCCCTGCCGAAGGGCGTGAGCCTCAGGAATCTGCTGCTTCTGCCAGAGGAGTCTCTGGAAACAGCAAATGCTCTCACACCTGCCAAGTCACTCTCTCGTGGTGGGTTATTCGGTTTGGGATGGGGTTTTGCTCTTTGGGCAGGTTTCCTTTTACAAAGTTAGTTTCAAGGACTGGCGAAAGATGAAAGCGTTTCATTTTGTCGTATTTATTTAATGTGATTTGTGTATAAAAGTAGCCCTTCTAGGTGAAATGTTATTTATTGACAACCTTGATTTATTTCTTAAATATCCAAGTTTTAGTCCACAGACCAGAAAAAAAAGAAAAAAAAACCCCAACATTTATTTCTAGCACCTTTTTTTTTTTTTTTTTAAGTTTGAAGGTTATTCAGGCCTGTCTTGCAACTGTTCAGTTTATCCTTAAGGTCAGCTGGTGGGTTTTTTTTCCCCTAAGAGAGAGAAAGGAGAATACAATTTTACTCACAGGCTTTGCTGCTTCATAAAAACTGACTTTGTCGTCTCATCCAAGAGCACTGGTGGCAAGTCTTTGAAAAAGGCTTTGCTCCAGCACTGTTTTGGGGTTGTTTACGTGATATAAAAGCATAGTGATTGCGTGTGGGGCTGATAGAAAAGGGGAGAAGCTTGGGAAACGTGGTGCAGAAGGGGACCCTTGCTTTCCAGCTTCTTGTATAATTAATCAAACAGTTTCCCAGTGCTGTGCTCAGTTATTTCCTCGTGCAGGGGCTTTACAATCCAGCATGAGAAGGTGTGCATGCTGGAGGTGGGAATCCAGGACTCTTTAGCACCATCTGGAGATATTCAGTGATTCTCTCTTTCATTCCAACAGGTTAATTGTGTCCTAAGTGGGACTGCTTTTCTTGTATGCTTTTATCAGATCAGGAATAACAAACTGGATTTCCAGATCGAGCGGGAACACTTGATTTCATTGATTCCTCCCCATACCTTTGTCTTCCCTCCCATGTGCATCCATGGCATCGTGTTTTTAGATTATAAACTGGTCTAGGCCCGGACTAGGCATATTTGAACAGCCTTTAAAACATTGGAAGAAGCTGTCATTAGTATGAACCCTTCGAGCTGCACAGTTGATACTTAGAGGGGTGGTTTCTGCAGCGTTACGGGGGAAACCGGCTCGAGGTACATCCATGGAGGACAGATCCATCACTGGCTTTCAAAGCACGGTGCTCTGGATCCAAACTCTGGATGCTCAAATTGCTGGTTTACCGGCAGCATAGAATCATTGAATCATAGAATTGTTGAATCGTTTGGGTTGGAAACAACCTTTAAAGATCATCTAGTTCCAGCACCCCTGCCACCGGCAGGGCCACCTTCCACTAGCCCAGGTTGCCCAAAGCCCCGTCCAACCTGGCCTTGAACCCTTCCAGGGAGGGGGCAGCCACAGCTTCTCTGGGCAACCTGTGCCAGGGCCTCACCACCCTCACAGGGAAGAACTTCTTCCCTGTAGCTGATCTAAATCTGCCCTTTTTCAGTTTAAAACCATTACCCCTTGTCCTATCCCTAGGATGGGACCTCCCCCCTTTCCTGTAGCCCCTTTCAGCCCTGAGAGGCCGCTCTAAGGTCTCCCCAGAGCCTTCTCTTCTCCAGCTGAACCCCCCAACTCTCCCAGCCTGTCCTCACAGGGGAGGTGCCTCAGTCCCCTGAGCATCCTTGTGGTCCCCTCTGGCCCTGCTCAAGCAGGTCCGTGTCCTTCTGCTGTTGGTGCCCCCAGAGCTGGACCCAGCACTGCAGGGGGGTCTGACGAGAGCAGAGCAGAGGGGCCCAATCCCCTCCCTCAACCCGCTGGCCACACTTCTCTCTCTGCAGCCCAGGACACAGTTGGCTTTCTGGGCTACCAGTGCACACTGCCAGCTCACGTCCAGTTTTTCATCCACCAGCACCCCCAAGTCCTTCTCTACAGGGCTGCTCTCCATCCCTTCAGCCTGTATGGCTACTAGTGGGGGTTGCCCCAACCCAAGTGCAGGACCTTGTTGAACCTCATGAGGTTGTTTTTGTTGTGTTTCTTGGCTTTCTTCTTGCTGTCTGGGCTTTTCTCACTTGCATCACACAGGTGCTCTTGGTTTTGGGGTGTTAATTCTAACTGGCTTAATGACAGCGTGGAGGAGAATCCGATCTCATGAGGCGTCTCCTTCGAGTGGTCACAAAGTGTGTGCAACCACCGGGAGAGTTTTAAACTTAACTCTAGAAATAAAAGGCATTTTGCATCCCCTCGGGATCAGGAATGGTCCTGGGGGGAGGGCAGGAGAAAGGGCAACGTGAGGAATCACAGCTGGATGCTCGGTGCGGACCCATATCTCTCCTAGATCAGGAGAAGGTTTGGGGGAAGGGGAAGATGGGGGGCAACTTGCTTTTCTAACTCACTTTTAAATCATCCTGGCAGCCTGAATGACAGATTTCACACCAACTGCGCCGAGCGATTGGATTCTGCACCCGGGCACGAGGCGTGCTATCGGAGTGATTTATAATAGCGGAACATATGGCCAGGTTTCAGTGCGGGTAGCAGGCATTTCCTCTCCGTTTTGCCTCTGCTTTTTGTCCGTGCTTGTGTTTGGAGGAACAATCGAGGCTTTTTTTGTTTTCTACTGCTTGTTCTAGTAGCGAAATACGGTGCTTGGGGAGTAGGGAAGGGGCTTAGGCAGGCGGGGGTGAGGAGCAGAAACTCGCGGAGCCAGGGCACGGTTGTGACTTTGCTCCTGCTTTTCTGCAAAGGACGAGGGATTTTGTGCTGGGTCAGCCTGCGTGCAGCAAGCTTCTCCCTGCTGCTCTTCTAGGCAGAGGGGGGAGGTATTTTACTAAATGAGATTTGCCATCTAGGGCTGCTGTCTTGGTGCTTTGAAGCAATGAGCACTTCATGTTTTACAGCATTATCTCCTAGTCCTATAAATATCACCGCATCGCTGTCGGGAAGAGGGGGAGTGCTGCTTCCTCATGTTTTCTTCCTATCAGAGTAGGACCGAGAGGTTATCTGATATTTAGGTGGGAGCAGGCTCTTGCTGGTAATCTCCGCCGTTGTTCAGAAAGGTCATCTTGTCTTACAGGCTCTTAATTGCTCCAATCATCGCAGGGATTTTTAGGGTCGAACTCTGCGTTTACAGGACGCAGCAACTGCAACGGTTAAATTGAGTTGACGTCCCGGGAACAAGGATTGCTTGTTTTCATCCTCGGGCTTTCTGCAGCCCTGCTTGGCGTGAGTCATCCCAAGTCACCATCCCTCCTCCTCCTCCTCCTCGGTTCCTCCCGTTGTCCCGAGCCCAGCCGCGATGGGAAATCAAATGATGTCAGGACCGTGACAGGTGGCCGCTTTTTGGCCTCAAAATGGGGCAAATCACCTGCTCACGAGCAGCTGCCGCTTCCAGCCCCGCTCCGCCGCTGCTGAGGCTCATGCAGGAGTTAGGACAAGGTCCTTCTGCCTTGCCCTAAGCAAAAACTCCCCTAAGACCCTGCTCGGTATTTGCAAGGCAGGCACTTGACCCCAGCAGAGCTGTGCCAATGTTTAATCTTGCTCTGGCAAGCCCGCAGGGAGGATGCATATTTTTCTCTGTGTGTCAGATCTGCTGTTCATAGTTCCCCGGTCTTTCACAGACGTCCAGTTTCTTAAATATTTTGGAGTTCAAAAGCACAGGGTGTGCTTTCAGACTTGCTTTCCACGGCGTGCAGTTAGGTTTAGCAAATCTGTGAAAACAACCTTTTCCAGACACGCGGGCGATGCCAGTTAGTGCTGAAGATAAAATTAGTTTATTGTGGATTATTCCTCGTTCTCCGGCATTATCAAATATTCTCCTTTTCCTCCCAGTGTTATTTGTCGTGGGAACTCTTGTGAAAGGACAAACTTGGCACCAGGGGCCAAGCTGGTATTCCACAGCTGGACATAAAATATTTAAGGGTGTGTATTTACAGGCTTGCAATCCTGTGCTGTAAACTGCTTTAACTTCCCCACGTTAAATCTGTAAAATAGTATTAACCTCCTCCACTCCGGCGCCGCCTGAAATTGCAAAGAGAAAGTGTGAAGTTTTACTGCTTTGGTGGAGTTTTTGTCTTTTTCCTGCTGCCTTCAGACCCCGATAACTTTGGAGACCCTGCTCTCGCAGTGACACGGACCTCACCGTGTGACATTTCACAGCACTCACGGTCATATATTTCCTGATCGTTTAAGGTCTGTCACGTTGTTACCAGTGTAAGACCATCACTTGGGCTTGCTGTTCCCATCCGCACTCAGGCTTTTCTCCATCTAGACTTTACCTTGTTTAGCTTTGAAGCAGTAAATTAAGTCTTTGTCCTTCAGGATTGGGTCAAATTGAAATTACAGCTGCATCGAGATGAAGTTTTTCTTAATCAGCGAGTTAAAAAAAAACAAGTCGTTGAAGGAAAGGGTGCCTCGCACACGTGGCGAGGAGGGTCAGGATTCAGCAGCTGCGACCATCCGTGCTGGAATGCCTGCCTGCTCCTCTCCCTCGCTGCCCCACCGCTGCCTGCCCAGCTGCCAGACAAGAGCTCTGCCACTGCCCCTAACTTGGCTTTTTTCTCCTCTAAACATGATCAGCCCCATCCTTAGGGATGCTGATCCTCCTGTCCCCAGAGCTCAAGGATATCAGAATCATCAAATGGTTTGAGTTGGGAGGGACCTTTGAAGGTCATTTAGTCCAACCCCCCCTGCCATGGGCAGGGACATCTTCAACCAGATCAGGTTGCTCAGAGCGTCGTCCAACCTGACCTTGAATGTTTCCAGGGTTGGGGCATCGACCACCTCTCTGGGCAACCTGGCCCAGTGTTTCACCACCCTCATCATAAAAAATTTTTTCCTTATCAGTCCTCCATCCACTAGGAGTTTGTCCCTTTCTGTTTGTCCTGAAGCAATTTTTGAGGGTGATTTTTTTTCCCCTCCCTTTCAAAAACAACTTTTAACTTTAGGGTAGCAAATCTTTCAGGGCTAAGAAAATACACAGAGCAGGATCACTGCGCCCTGGGATCAAACCACTGCGAACAAGGAACGTGCCAGCTTTAGCTTTGGAGCACATAGAAAGTGTTGTAGTGGAGTAAACTGTGCAAAAATGGGCAAGAAAAGAAAGACCCGGCTTAGCTGAGCTGCAGTAAGGACCCATCTCTGTGTCGGCTCTGCCTGCACGAGTCTCTCTGGCAGGGCAGCGGCGCAGCTGGGCACACAGCCACGGAGAATTTGGGGGAAAAAAAAATAATAACATGCTTGCCAATATTTTTATAGACTTTGCTGGCTGGGAGCTCAGCTTTGTGGTGTTTGATATACGGCCCCTGATGTGCTTGTTTTCACGATCTCGGAATTGAATTGGGGGCCCTTGAGATTTGCAGAATCCCTTTCTGCAGAAATTTTGGGGGTGTGGGGGGGCAAGTTTCTGCTTTCAATTCTGATCAGTCCTGAGTTTTCTGGAATTGCTACAGGTTGTTGCTTGTTCACAGTCTTTTGGCAAATGGCTTAAAGTTCAAAGCATTCCACTCGATATTTCACACTTCCAATATTGCAAAGAGATTATTACTATTAATAACACATTAATCATCTTTCCTCTGAAGATTTTGATTGGAAAAGCAAAATAAGATTATTTTAATTTTTTTTTTTTTTTTTTTGAGAAGCATTAGAGTCAGCGTTGGCAAGTCCCAGCGCTGGGGTAATCTTCAGTCTGATTTTTAGAAACTTTAGCACTGAAAATTTGGGTTTGTGAATACAACATTGACACTAAAGTTGTACTAATGTCTAGACCCGATTTGGGGAGACACATATGGCATATTCTTATGGTGCCAACACAGATGAAGCCACCATCCAGAATGATCCATCTTCAAGGTGGAAACCATCTGCTACGTTGCTTTGAGGAGATACAGCCTCACCCAGCACCCACCTCAGTCCCACCTGAGAGTTTGGGGGAGAGCCACCCTCAAAAACCAACTCTGCCTGTCCCAAAACTGCCCCACAAATCCCGGCGCCGGGGCACCTCCGAGTGACTAAGACATAAGACAAGTCAACGTAGGGTGTCTTGCTAGTTGGTCTGGTTGGAAAGATGTGGTTTGGATCCACTGGTTGGATCTGGTTTGGCTGGAAACCCATGTGATCTTAGACATTAAAAAAAAAAAAAAAACCACACAGATACTTGATAATAAAGTTCTTCTGCTGGCTGATGGATCTTCTGGGTGTTCAGCGGAGGTCTAAGATGAATGGAAATGTCTTCAGTAAGTGGAAAGTTTTGTGTAAAAAAATGCACGATTGCATTTGGGGTGCAACCTTAGCATCCTGGAGAGGACACTGACTGCACAGGGTGGGTATCCTGCATATCCTGGCCCTTTCTCCAGGAACTGCACCCTCTCTAGCTCATCCCACAGGACCTTCCAGCTCTCTCTGCCACCCTTTTTGTACAGGCAACAGCAGCAAACGACTCGGCTGGCTCAGCCCGATGCTGCTGCCTCTCCCACACCAGGCGGGCTGAGCTCTTCGGTCCTCAGCAAAGAGACAATTTGTGTCCTTCTGTCCCCCGCCACCCTCTTTCCTTTAAAACAAAACTCCTTAGAGGCTGATATCCTCAAGACCTTGACCTCTCCAACTTGGTTGAAACAAGCCGACAAGCTAAAAAAGTTCTTAGTTGGTGTATGGAGAGATACAGGATCACATAAGCCTCCGGCTAAAATGCTTGAGCTACTTTGAGAAGCTTGAGGTCAACCCGGCGAATTTCCTACTTTCATGCAGACACTTGATTCATCTCTGCCTGTTTGTGTTATCTGCTTTCTGGCAGCTTTCTAGAGTCTTTTTTTTTTTTTTTGAGTTTAAAGGAGATAGTGCATAGCTAACACTCGCGCTGTGAAGTTTGGATTGGGAGCATCAGTACTCGCCAGAAAGCGGCCAAACTCGCTCTGATAAGAGGGAAAGAAATCGGATCCATCCTATCCTCTTTCTCAAGCTGCCCTTTGAAGCTGTGGGGTTTTTTTTGTGTGCGAGCTGGTGTCTTATCCCTCTGTCCTCTAGGCCAGAAGGGATGTAACGATGCCAAAGACATCCATGCAAAATGGGACGTTGGGTGATGGGAGAGGGTAGAAAAGCTTCACATGGCTTCAACTCCGCTGTCCGTGACAAAGATTTCCCCGGGAATGGGAAAAAATGTCCAGGACAGCACAGGGTGATCCTTCCCCCCGGTACCCTGCTGCTTCTGGGGATTTTCTAACCTTGGAATATCCTGTTTAATAACTACCAATGGGCTTGTCCTCCTCAAACTCATCTAATTCTCCTTTGAACCTATTTATGGGTTTTGGCTGCATTGCTGAATACATTCCACAGCTTAATTATGTGCTATGAAAAGTAATTTCCTTTAGTTGTCTTTTAAACCTACTGCCTGATAACTCCAGAGCAACACATAAAACGCATCCTGAAAAAAAAAAAAAATATATGAGTAATCGTTTCCTAGTCCTCTTCTCTGCGTTACTTTTTAGGTATAACATGAAACTGGATTTTCAGCAATGTCTGTGCTGGTCTAAAATAATCTTTGGCTGTGTTTTACTCTCCTTTGGGACTTCTACATTTCAGACTGTCTTGGCTACCCTTTCCTAGGTCTACCATATATTATTATTTTTATTTTTATTTTTTTTAAGGACTGTAGTGGGTTGGACTTGCCTGATGATGTGATCTCTGTCCTGTTTATTCCCGCCCAGTGATTCCTGACACCGCCCAGTGATTCCTGACACCTGGGATAGGGAAGGTGGCACGTGGCAGCACTTTGGGATTCCTCTGGGATCCAGCACCGTCTTTCCACTAGAGCATGGAGACCCTGAACTCATGGCGAGATACCATCTCGTTATGGTTCACTTCATCTGTGACACCTTCAAGCTTTTTTTTTTCCTGACATCTCAGTTTGACACAGTTTATTCATTCAGTTTTCTCCTCAAATAAGAAAGACTTTAACGTGGGAACACCCCTCATATTTGAATTTAGTCTTCCTGCTACGGCCTTATTTTTGGTTGCTTTTTTCTCTCCTTGTTTATCCATCAGCTATTCCCCACACCCACTCACGTGCCATTTCCTAGTAGATTCCTTTATTGAAGCTTTAATTTTCTTTTACCGTCTCCATTTTAGTTTAGTTTCTATGGGAACAGAGACAAAGATGGAAATGGAAACTACCTACTCTCGTCTTCCTAATGGGACACGTATTTTGTATATACAGTAGCTGAGAGAGGCTGAAGTTCCAGGGGCTGCTTGGCTTCATCCAACAGGACTTGTGGGAGCGAGTGGTGGGGTTAGATCAGGCGGTGGGTTACAACACACTGTTGTTATATGCTCTTTTATCTACACTCGGGGGCAAAAAGGCTGGGAAACCTCTGTGGGAGTGTCTGCGAGCAGAAATACCTGCGAGACAGCCTCCTGCCCTCCTAGAGACTGTTCCTTGCTGTTAAGGCTGAGATCTCTGGGGTGAATCTCATCCCGAAACTCAGGGATTTTGATTCCCAGTGGAAGTGGGATATTGCAGCCGGGATGAGGGTTTCTGGTTTGGGAGCTCTGAGATGGTGCTTGGTCCAATGCTTGGAGAACATCAGTTGTCCCTCTTGGGTCTCAGCTCCAGAGTGCCTGGTGGAGTCAGATCACGATGGGGCGGAGGCAGCACATTGAAATGATCCCAGAATCACCTCGGTTGGAAAAGACCTTGAAGATCCTCCAGTCCAACCACTAACATCAAACTGACTGTTCTCAGCTCCACCAGATCCCTCAGAGCTGGGTCAACCCGACTCTTCAACCCCTCCAGGGATGGGGACTCCCCCCCTGCCCTGGGCAGCCCATTCCAACGCCCAACAGCCCCTTCTGCAAAGAAATCCTTCCTCAGAGCCAGTCTGACCCTGCCCTGGCGCAGCTTGAGGCCATTCCCTCTTGGCCTGGCGCTGGCTCCTTGGCTCAAGAGACTCCTCCCCCCTCTCTGCACCCTCCTGTCAGGCAGTTGCAGAGGGCCAGGAGGTCTCCCCTCAGCCTCCTCTTCTCCAGACTAAACCCCCCCAGTTCCCTCAGCCGCTCCCCATCAGACCTGGGCTCCAGACCCTGCACCAGCTCCGTTGCCCTTCTCTGGACACGCTCGAGTCATTCAAGGGCCTTTTTGGAGTGAGGGGCCCAAAACTGACCCCACTCATCGAGGGGCGGCCTCACCAGTGCCGAGCCCAGGGGTCAGATCCCTCCCCTGTCCCTGCTGGCCACGCTGGTGCTGACAGAAGCCAGGATGCCCTTGGCCTCATTGGCCACCTGGGCACATTGCTGGCTCCTGTTCAGCCAGCAATGCTCTCCCTTGGTGCTCTACCTTGATCAGAGGGAGGTGCACATTCCCCTGCCCTGCTTGGGCAAGGCAGCCTCTGCGCATGAACGAAAATCTTGAGCAAACAGCAGCGCTTTGGTTTGTTCCTTCTGCGTTTTACAAGGTTTTTCTCACAGCTCGCCTGTGATTAGGGAAGACTAATTTCATTTGTCCTCGTCCTTTGTTACTCGAGCAGACCTTTGCAAAGAAGCAAAAGCTTCTGCGAGGTCTCTGCAGTTCCCATAGTGATTGTGATATTAATATTTAAAAGCAGTGTTCCAGGTTATCCAGATATCTATTTCTTCAGAAAAAAAAAAAAAAAAAAAAAGGAGCTGGCAAGAGCTGTAGTTCCCAGTGTCAAGCTGGCAGAGAGAGCTGGGAGGCTTAGACCTATGCAAAAATACTCCCCCGTGCTTTGGCTTCCAGAAGCACTGAAGAAGAGCCTGGCTAGCTGGGAGCAAGTGGCCCAGGAGCTTTCTCAGAAAACATTTCAAGTGAACCGCCTGCAGCGACGACGTATCTAAATACGTGTTGCCCCAGTTTAACCAGGGCCAGGAATTACTTAGGGTGTGTAGTTTAGAGTGCAAATTACTCCTGAGTCGCAAATCTCATGTTCGTATCTCCGGCAAATAAAAGGCACCAGATGACTTAGGGGAAGTTTAGTGCAGACACCGTCGGTTTTGTCGTGTCGTGTTGCCCCTATGTACCTCTTGCAGCGCAGCTGTGTGAGCAGCGGTCTCCAAACCAGCATCTCTCAAACCCGCCTTGCTGGCTGTCTGCAGAAAAAAAAAAAAAAAAAGCGAGCGATCTGCAGCGTCATGCCGCTCGTTTTTCAGCTGCCAAATTCCCTCCAGACGGCTGAAATACCCGACGGTTTTCTGCGCAGCGCTGTTGTCAGGCTTTAAACGGCAAAAGGGGTGGCTGGGATGATGCAGCACTGAGCGAAAGGTGTTTGTGATGCCTTTAAGCACCCCCCACGCAGCAGGAAAAAGGATCCTCAAAGCTCTTGGAACGTATGGTGTAGCAGGCTGGTGTTGAAAAGAAAAAGAGCCTGCTTGTTTAAAGGTTTAAACTTTTAAACTGAAAGAGGGAAGATTTAGATTAGATAGAAGATGTTTTTTTACTGTGAGGGTGCGGTGAGACACTGGACCAGGTTGCCCAGAGAGGTGGTCGATGCCCCATCCCTGGAAACATTCAAGGTCAGGTTGGACGAGGCTTTGAGCAACCTGATCTGGTTGAAGACGCCCCTGCTCATCGCAGGGGGGTTGGACTAGGTGACCTTTAAAGGTCGTTTCCAACCCAAACCCTTCGATGATTCCATGAAACGTAGCGATTCGGTGCCGTTAAACTGAAAATCATTTTTCCCAGGCTTGCTTGCTAGGTGACATCTCATCTTCTCCCAAGCGAGTCGCTTGGGCTCCCCAGCTCTGCCTCGCTTCCTTCAGTCCCTGGAGCTGCCCACATTCCCTGGAGGGCATGAAGGAAAACAATCCAGGCTTGCTGGGGATCACTTATTTACGTTCATTTTCCCGGTCCTTTTTCTGGTGCAAGTTGAACCGCGCTGCCAGAGAGGGAGTATGAGATTTTTATTTTATTTTTTTTTAAATTTCTGAACGTAGTAGGTGGTTGTTGTGCAACTTGGAGAAGTTATTTATACATTTCTGTACTCTGTCCCTATCTTGCAGTGTGCTTTCCTCCTCCAGCGCGGCCGTGGGCGGAGAACTGCGGCTCCATTTCTTCCTGGAACGTCTTTTTTGTTCACTTTATTACCAGAAACAAAAGCGGGAGGTACCAAGTTAGACTTACGAGCCTGGGGGCAACAGTTTCATCTTCTCTTTCACGTCTTTCCAAGACATTGATCGCTCTGGCTTTAGACCCAAAAATATCTTCTAGGGCAGTAATTTTTCAGCAGGGGTGTGCAGACTGCCGGAGACGTAGGAGACCTGGGGTTTGTGGAGGTTGGCACATGAAGCTGAGTTATCCACAGCATCCCACTGCTCGAGGAACACCTCTCCTTCATACTAACAGTCCCAAAAACCTGTAGGCAGGATCAGGACTGGCTGCGTCACGCTCATTAACGAGCCTCTGTTGTGGCACTAATGGCTTGAAGCTTCCTCTGAAGATGAAGGGTGTGTTGCGCGTGGAGGGGGATGTTTCTCGGTGAGGGTCAGCGCTTCTTGGTGTAAATTCTGGTGCTCTCCCAAAGGCAAGAAGTAATTTGGGGCATGGTGTTTGGGAGGTTGAAGATGACGACTCCAGTGGAAGGGCACGATGCCCTGCAGAGCCCGAACTTGTTGGAGAACAGTGATGAAATATTTCGGGGAATGTCTGTATGCTCGTATCTAACTCCAAAAAAAACCTTAAAACCATTCTGACTTCCAATCTGAAAAATACAAAATGTCTGAGGATCACGTGGAGTGGAATAGGCTCTGACACTTGTAGAAAGACTTCCTTAGCCTGTTCCCCTGAAGCTCATCATCTGGTCTGGAAAGAGGTGGTGAGTTGTAGGGAGGAGAGTGGTCAAGGAGGATGGGAGAGACGTGCCCTGGAAAAGCCTAGTTTGTGCGAGTCTTTATCCTACAAAAGGGCTGTTTATCCTACAAAAGGGAGATAGAGCAGTGACAGGATGGTTGGGACCATGTTTGGCCATGATTATGGATGATACAGGTAGTCTGAGGTTAAATCTGAGCCCCCACTCCCCCTCCTGAGCATCCTTGTGGTGGCCTTCAACACTCAACAGCGGTCTGGAGGGAGCTCTGCGTCCCCATCACGCCCTTGTGATCTTGGTTCTTCTCTGCTTTTCCT
>ML997664.1:119971-131616 GCA_010365825.1 Otus sunia | reverse complement strand
AGCCTGTCCTCACAGGGGGGTGCTCCAGCCCCCCGAGCATCTTCGTGGCCTCCTCTGGCCCCGCTCGAGCAGGTCCGTGTCCTTCTGCTGTTGGTGCCCCCAGAGCTGGACCCAGCACTGCAGGGGGGTCTCCCAGAGCGGAGCAGAGGGGGAGAATCCCCCCCTGGCCCTGCTGCCCACACTGCTCTGGGTGCAGCCCAGCACATGGGGGGCTTTCTGGGCTGTGAGCACACATTGCCGGGTCATGTCTCATTTTTCATCCATCCGTATGGTAAAAGGGGAGAATGTCAGGCAAAATCAGAGCTCACGATCCAGCCTCATACTCCGGCAGCTCCTGGCCTTGATCCATAACTACATAAATACCCCAAACCTTGCAGCTTGTAAGGATCTGGAAAGAAATCCAGCACGTGACTGCCAGCAGCGCTGCATCCCCTGCTAGGCAATAGCTATTTCAGGACAGTGGGAGAAAATAAACAAAGACCTCTCTCCGTCCTGACATGTATCTGCAGTAATTTCAGCAAAGGGGAAATTGCTGACAAAGCAGAGATTGAACTCTAAAGCCACCTTAGGAAATAAACAACTTTTCTATCAAAGCGAATCAGTTGTATATTGGCCTGAGCCTTTGCTCATCCCTTTCAAATAAAATAAAAAAAAAAAAGGAAAATCCTGCTCTGGCAGGCAAGAGCCATCGGTTGCGTGTATTAACGCCACGCTGCTTTGATGAGGAAGGGATCTGACTTTCTTTGCAATGTCAAGGGAAGGTTAGCAGCCTGACGCGGCGAAGATTAGACGTGATGTAACTATCGCAGCGCCGGTCGACGGCAGGAATATGATAGCGTGGGGCACACGATGAGGCTGTCGGGAGAAGTTAATAAGGGTTGATTTTGTGGGTAGCAGGGGGTCCCTTCCCGTGGTGGGAGAGCGGGATCTCGAACCTTACGGCTTGGAAAAAGAGAAACAAAACTTTCATTTGATCGGGATTGGCAGGGAAAGGGAGCAGAGATGCTGGCTGCGAGGCGCTCTCGCTGGCTGATGCACTCACAATTTCTAGGGTTGATTAGAAATAAGACATTTTTTACAATGAGGGTGGTGAGACCTGGACCACGTTGCCCAGAGAGGTGGTTGATGCCCCATCCCTGGAAACATTCAAGGTCAGGTTGGACGGGGCTCTGAGCAACCTGATCTGGTTGAAGACATCCCTGCTCATTGCAGACATGTTGGACTAGACGACCTTTAAAGGTCGTTTCCAACCCAAACCCTTCGATGATTCTGTAAGACTTCATTAGCATGAAAAAGCAAATCTCCGGTTGTCACACAAGCCACAGCCGGCTGGTGTTGTTCCTCCAAAAACATCATGAACACAAGCAGCTTCTTTGTCAGGAGAAGAAGCTCCGAAGGCTGAGCAAACAGAAAAGCCCTTCTCTGGATGCCGTTTGTGATGAAGAGCTTTCTCCCTGCCTTGCTCAGCAGTTTGCAGGCTGGCTGGCGGTGGCCCAGGGACCACGCGGCGCATCGATCGGTGGCTGCGTGAGGAGCTCGTGCATCTGAGCGACAAAAGAAAATCCATCGTGCCCTGACACAGGACTGTGCAGACAGCTGAGCAGGAGCCGACCCAGCTGCACGGCCCTGCGAAAGCTTGAGCAGGAGCTTTAGGTGATGGGTTTGTGGTCTCAACAGCTTTAGATTTTGTGGTGGTCGCTGGGTGGTGCCTGTGCATGGAGAGATCTGGAGAGCCTGGATCCGCCTGGACCATACTGGTGGGCCAGTTGCTCCAGGGATGGGCAAAGATCAGGGTCTGTGCTGGGGGGGGGTGCAGAAATGGCAGAAACTCTAAGGATGAAGGTGTTAATATGTTTAAAAAGGGAGGGGGGGATTTTTAATGAAGTTCAAAGGTCCTAAATGAGAGCTGCCCCTTCCCCCGATACAGAAGTGCGCTGTCGCAAAGGTTTATTGAGCCATTGATGCCTGATTTCATGGCACCAAAAATGTCATCTCCACCCAAAAGTGGTGGATTCTGGGCTTTGACACACTTTAAACTACTTCATGCACTTGAGTCTGGGTAATCTGCAATATCCGTGGAGGAGGAGGAGGGAGGGAGGGAGAGAGAGCAGCCCTGCAGAGAAGGACTTGGGGGTACTGGTGGGTGACAAATGGGACATGATCCAGCAATGTGCACTAGTAGCCCAGAAAGCCAACCGTAATCTGGGCTGTGTCCCAAGCAGCGTGGCCAGCAGGTCGAGGGAGGGGATTGTCCCCCTCTACTCCCCTCTGGTGAGACCCCCCCGCAGCCCTGCGTCCAGCTCTGGGTCCCCAGCACAGGACAGACATGGAGCTGCTGGAGCGGGGCCAGAGGAGGGACACGGAAATGGTCCGAGGGCTGGAGCAGCTCTGCTGGGGGGAAAGGCTGAGAGAGTTGGGGGGTTCAGCTGGAGAAGAGAAGGCTCCGGGGAGACCTTAGAGCCGCCTTTCAATATAGAAAAGGGCTCATAAAGACAGAGCCATGTTTTTTAACTGGAAGAGGGTACATTTAAATTGGACATAAGGAAGAAATATTTCACGAGGAGGGTAGTGAGGCCCTGGCACAGGTTGCCCAGAGAAGCTGTGGTTGCCCCCTCCCTGGAAGGGTTCAAGGCCAGGTTGGACGGGGCTTTGGGCAACCTGGGCTAGTGGAAGGTGGCCCTGCCTGAGGCAGGGGGTGGCACTGGATGGGCTTTAAGGTCCCTCCCAACCTAAACCACAATTTGATGATTCTGTGCCCACTGAGCTGTAGCAACTGCTCTTCTACCCCTGTGTAGAAGATGTGGTGATGTGGTTCAGCTTTGCTCCCTGCGAGGGAGATGAACTGAAATTATTTGGTGACCATCACAAGAGTTTTGCCCAAGGACCTTTACTGTGGTGCGGTGGGTGGAGGGCAACTGGAGTCAAGCTACCACATAGTTGTTTCAGGATTCTGGGGGGAGTGTGCCCAATTTTGGGGCTCATCCATCAGCATCACTCCATAGGCAGGTGGAGGGTGGGTGAGGACCGGCATCTGCGGGCAGCACAGTGATTTCATGGGTTGGCTTTCCACTCCTGCTCGGTGGGAAAATCTGGATGTTTTTTTTGATAGCTCCATCTCACTCAACCCTTTTCTGCCAGCTCCAACTGCTGTAGCAAGGAGCTCTGCCCCTTTGGTAGCCTGCCCTGATTTTTTTCAAGCTGCCTGCATCGATCAGGCCAGTTAGTGAAGAAGTATTATACCTTTCAGGTCAATGACATATTTTTGTAAAAATGTTCATTGGCACTAAAATTACTAGTGCAGAAAAAAGCCCCATCTCCCAAACACTTTGATACTCTGCTAACTATTATCTACCTACAGTTAATACTGTTTTATTGCTGATGCTCAGCAGTTCTGTATCTGCGCTGTGCCTGCGTTCATCAGCCTGGGCTTTCTAAGGCTTGACACCAAGGAACTACATGTTTCTGGTGGCTAAAATAATTTAAGTAAAATATTCCTGCAATATAACATGCATAATAAATAAAAAAATGTGCATAATAATAAGGCAAATTGTTCTGCTCAGAGCCAGGCTGTTTAAGAATCAAAACAACATAGATTATAGATTATAGATCATCCCTGGAAACATTCAAGGCCAGATTGGATGGGGCTCTGAGCAACCTGATCTAGTTGAAGATGTTCCTGCCCATGGCAGAGGGGTTGGACTAGACGCCCTCTAAAGGTCCCTTCTGACCCAAACCATTTGATGATTCTATGATTAATTTAATTTTAAAATTTTTTGGTTTAATTCGAAGGCTGGGAATGAGATGGGAATCATCTTCTTTGTGGGATTGTGCACTAACAGGGGGATTTTGGTTCTTGGCCATGTGGATCTGGAACACCAGCATGGCAAAGTGATCACCCAAGGGTGAGAGATTTGGGGAGCGAAGCATCTCAAGTGCTGTAGAGCTGCTTCCAAGTTCCTTGGTCTTGCTTTTCTAGGATAGGCTTTGGCCAGGTCTCCAAAACCTCACCGAGGAGCAGGAATTTAAATTGCTGTTGCTTTGTTAACCTGAAGCCTCAGGTCTGGGTAAAACTGATGCTGTTTGTTCTTCCTGGGCATAGTTGGCTCCTTCTTGGAGGGTTCCAGAGCTAAAACAAAAAAATAAAATCCAGCTTCTTCCCTCTCTAGTTACACAGAGGTCCTTGCTCTCAGCTGTTTCTTTCTGACCAAATCGATGCAGGCTTGTGACCCCGTTACGCTCTGATACAGAAAGATGCTTGCTCGGCTATTTTTACCCTTGTAACTGCAGTTATCAATAAATTCCAAGTCATTTTAAGTGTAAAATACTTCAAAATTTAAGCTTCTCCTAATCGGATTGGCTCATGGTGTTAATTGCTGTGGTGTCAGGAGGGATACGGAGGAGGCTTTTCTGCAGTGATGTCTGGGTGAGGCACGGGTGATACTGAGCGATGGGTCACTCAGCCAGCAACACCCAAGTTGCCCAAGAGCCTCCGTGGCTCTCTGAGGCCCACATTAACTTTAATGATACAAATTCTGGCTCATTAAAACCCAACTTATATCACAACACGTGTGCTGTAAGCCCTCTGATGGCCCCCACGCCTTGGGGTTTTTGTTATGAACCATCGTTGTGGTCAACGGCTCGATGTCCGAGTGGAGAGCAGTGACAGGTGGTGTCCTCAGGGGTCGGTGTTGGGACCAGTTTAACATCTTTGTTGGTGACATTTTCAGTGGGATCAAGGCACCCTCAGTAAGTTTGCTTGCGACACCAAGCTGTGTGGTGCGGTTGACAGGCTGGAGGGAAGGGATGTGCCATCCAGAGGGACCTGGACAGGCTGGAGAGGTGGAATGTGCAAACCTCAAGGCCAAGTGCAAGGCCCTGCACATGGGTCAGGGCAATCCCAAGTACAAATCCAGGCTGGGCGAGGAGTGGATGGAGAGCAGCCCTAAGGAGAAGGACTTAGGGGTGCTGGTGGGTGAAAAACTGACTGTGAGCCAGCAATGTGCATGTACAGCCCAGAAAGGCACCCGTGTGCTGGGCTGCATCCAGAGCAGTGTGGCCAACTGGTCCAGGGAGGGGATTGGGATCCTCTGCTCCACTCTGGTGATAACCCCCTGCAGTGCTGGGTCCAGCTCTGTGGGCACCAACAGCAGAAGGACATGGACCTGCTCGAGCGGGGCCAGAGGAGGCCACAGAGATGCTCAGGGGGCTGGAGCACCTCCCTGTGAGGACAGGCTGGGAGAGTTGGGGGGTTCAGGTGGAGAAGAGAAGGCTCCGGGGAGACCTTAGAGCGGCCTCCCAGGGCTGAAAGGGGCTACAGGAAAGGGGGGAGGGACTCGTCATCAGGGGGGAGGGATAGGACGAGGGGGAACGGGTCTAAACTGACAGAGGGGAGATTTAGATCAGATCTAAGGCAGAAATTCCTCCCTGTGAGGGGGGTGAGGCCCTGGCACAGGTTGCCCAGAGAAGCTGTGGCTGCCCCCTCCCTGGAAGGGTTCAAGGCCAGGTTGGACGGGGCTTTGGGCAACCTGGGCTAGTGGAAGGTGGCCCTGCGCTGGTGGCAGGGGGTTTGGAACTAGATGATCTTTAAGGTCCTGTCCAACCCAAACCATTTGATGATTCTGATTGTTCTGCATCACAGCCTGAACCTCACAGGTGTGGGAGGTTCCTCATTGCACTTGTGCCCGTGGTCCATCAGCAGGATGTTCTCACGCTCGTTGCATGGGGAGGTGACCGACAGCATCCCCCGAGCATCCTTTTGGCTTTCCCTACGTTTACCCTAAATAAAAAAAAAAAGGGTTTCCAAGGAGATGGCATTGCCATGCATTAAATGCGCAGCAACTGGTGCCATGACAATTAAACCGATGGGGCGCGTGGTGGAAATATCTGAAAGAGATGGTCGGAGGACTTAAAACAGCAGGATGTCCTTGCAGGGTTTCTACAGCAACGAGGAGAGGCGGGTGCTTGTTCTCTCCCGGCTGCTTTCTCGACGCGTTTCTGATCCCGTATTGCTCTGGGGTGGAGGAGGGAATGCAGGACACCGTTGTTGTAGGACCAAGTCTCCTTCCTAGGGCAGCTCAGGGTGAGGGTCCTCTCCTTAAACAGAAAAATAAGGCGTCTGTGACTTGAAGTTCAGTTGATTCTTACGGGGTTTTGAATAAAGTTACAAAGTTAAACTAAGTCCAGGGTTCGCTTCAGCAGGCTTTGCATTTCCAGAAATCTAATCAGAGCATCAGCTGCGCTCCTTTTCTGGGCAGCGCAAGTTAAAAAATGGATTTTTGGTGAGTCTGGGGCTTTTTGGAGCCTTTCCTTTATGATGAGGTGAAGGTTTTCCTGTCAGCACCGTGAGGCTGAGGCTCCCTGGGCACCTTCCACTCTCCTGCATCGGTTATAAATCCCTTTAACCCGACAGCAATAAGGTCTGCGCTGCCTTGGACCGTACTCAACAGGCTATTTAAATTTAGATTACTGCACAGTGCTACCTTGAGGTAGGTCTGAGTCTCTTTGGCTGCCAGAGCTTGCAGCAGACTTCTCTACTACCCATCAAGCAGGTTTTTTGGCTGATGCAGTAAATAACGATGGTAATTCTAGGCCAAGACTGCATCTGGTACCCCGATTAGTTGTGCTGAACCCACGCCAGCAGCACGTTGCACACCTACCTGTTACCCCCACCGCTGGCCTCGTACCTGGGAAATACTCTGTGTGGACCCGATTTTGGGTGAATACTCAGGAATTTTAGCCCTGAGGTTTGCACTTCTGGGAAAAAAAATTGCAACATGGGAGGGGTTTTTGCAAAACAAGATAGGATCTGGGATAAGACAGGCCTTTATCAGAGCCCTGTCTCCTAGTCCTGTGGGTTTTTCTCTCCAAATTTGCTATCACACGGGTACATCAGCTTCTCTGTCTGTGCCAGAGGTCCAGCCACTCCCGACATGTGGATTTTTGTTTGACTTTCAGGCAGATGAATCTCGGATTTGTGTATCTGATGGAATATTTCTGTTGTTCTCCCTTTCAGCCGCCCAGTGCAGGGCTGAGGAGGGTACCCCTTGACTATTGATCCTCTGCTTTGCGTATTGAGCTGCTTGAGTTGATGAATTACTCCAGCAAATTAAAAGACTGGGGAGGAAGGAGAAACGTGAACACTAAATTTCTTCTTCTCCAACAGCGGGGAAAATAATGATGCAGTGAGAGGAGGACCTGTAAGGCCCAGACACTGCCCGGCGTTATTAAGTTGATAATTCGCAGTAAAAAACAAGAGGAAATTAAGGACTCTAGGACAAAAGGTCCTGCATTTCCTTAACGTACTAACTTTTTCTTCTGAGGTGCTGCAGGGTTTTACCTTGGCTGGTTTATAGCCCACGAGGATCCAGTTCTGTTGGGTCCAAACAGACCTTTACCTTTTTGAAGCTCCATGGGGCTATTTTATCCTATCCTATCCTATCCTATCCTATCCTATCCTATCCTATCCTATCCTATCCTATCCTGTCTAGTCTAGTCTAGTCTATTTTTGCTTCCTTGTGGAGCGCTTGAGCCCTTGTTTCGCCCTAGAGGAACCCTGGATGAAGGACTTTTTATTCCTCCCTGATGCAGATAGCCCAAGAGCTTCTTGGTGGGAAGATCCAAAGCCCCGCTGAAGCAGCTGCTCTTAAAGCCATGGAGATTATTTTAAACCAAGATGGTCAAAGAGAAACATTAAAACTGGGAGCCAAGCGCTGGCGTCAGTCTAGGGCCAAAAGCATTTCAGTGAAAAATGCTGGGTCGGTGCATCACGCTCAGACCCGAATTAAAGCCTTCAGTGGAAACCTGGAGAAAATATTTAACTCTGCAAAGCTTGAGTTGGCCTCCAGCTGTACTGTCGTGCTTCATTAAGGCCGCTCGTTAGGTCTGAGTTTTGCAGAGTGAGAGGAGGCATGGTATACGATTTCTACTTCTACGAGTGCTTTTAGTCTCTGTTCTGCAAGGAAAGGCTTAACAGCGGCTTTTTCTCTCCATGCCAAGAAGAAGTGGAGACATTTTCATCATTTTGGTCTGTTTGTTCAAAGCTGTGAACCTCTGGCACCCGAAAAGCCCGCTCCTTTTTTTTCAATCCAACGGTTTAAATCGAGTTGGAAGATGAGCTGGACCAGCTGAAGGGCTTGAGGCCAAGGCTGCCAGCATCTCCGGCTGCCGGGGGGGCAGGTACGTGCACCCCCTCCACACCGAGGAGTTTTTTTTCTTGCAAGTGCTTGAGCAAATTGGGCATTTCTGAAAAGCCCACAGGGGACTCGCTCCCAGTAAAAGGCGGCGGGATGCGATCCGTCACTTGTCTGACTCACTGAATGTGTCAGTTTTAAATGCCACCTAGTTTGATAAGCTCCACTTAGCACACTGGGGGCTTTTTTTCCTTATCTATTTCTATACCTTTCTTAACAGGCTTGTAAATGCAGACAAGGACAAATTCCAAGCAAGAAATTTTCATTAATACGAACATCCCTTGTACCTTTTTACATAAGCCCCCACAAAAATGAAGAATTTGAATAAGATGTGGCTGCCTGTGAGCCTCAGGTAGCCCCTGGATTAGCAAACGGTGACACCTGCAGTGTTTGGGGAATCTGGAAAATTGGTTTAATTGTCTGTTCTTTGGGATGACAACTTTTTTTAATCCTCTTTTGCATTTCTAAGCTCCATTTACTGCTTTATGATTTCAATAAACCCCTTCGCTGTGTTTTTGAGTGAGCTGGGTCACCGTGTTGAGCTGATGGTGCCTGGCCCTTAGCTCAGCAGCAGACGGGGCGATGGGAGGAAGGTTAAACCTCATTTTCTGCTCCATATTTTGGTGATGAGCTCCATACTTTATATGGAGACCAACATGAGAACAACTCCTAATCTAATAAAGGTGCAGAGAGGGCACTGAGCAGTGTGTAGCTGATCTCTTCTCCCTGGTATCCAGTGACAGGATGAGTGGGACTGGTTCAAAGCTGCTCCATGGGAGGTTTAGGCTGGACGTTAGGAAGCATTTCTTTACAGAGAGGGTGGTCAAACACTGGAACAGGCTTCCTAGAGAGGGGGTCGATGCTCCAGGCCTGTCAGTGTTTACAAGGCATTTGGACAGTATCCTTAACAACATGCTTTAACTTTTGGTGAGCCCTGAAGTGGTCAGGCAGTTGGACTAGATGATCACTGTAGGTCCCTTCTGGCTGAAAACATAATATTCTATTCTATTCTATTCTATTTCTATTCTATTCTATTCTATTCTATTCTATTCTATTCTATTCTATTCTATTCTATTCTATTCTATTCTATTCTATTCTACTTCTACTTCTACTTCTACTTCTATTCTATTTCTATTCCATTCCTCCACACGGAGCCCAGGACACGGTCAGGTCTGTTCAGTCCTCGCTGGCTCCATCCCTCCCGCCGTTGGGTTTCGGTGTTGATGCAGCCTGTGGTTATCACTGAGCCAAGGTGTGTTGGGGCGGGTGGTTTAGGGAAGGTGCTGGAGGTGAGACGCGTGCGCCGGAGAGCCGGCGCCTTCGCCCGGTGTTGAAATCGAGACGGAAGGGAGAGAGGTGTTGGCAGAGCCACGCAGGAGCCCGGCGCCAGCACACTGGGGTTTGTGCTGGGGAGCAGCGCTGCTCCAGCTGGGCTGAAGGGGCTTGAAGCCATCACCTTCCAGTCTTGCACGGGCAAATGCTGCCGGGCTTCGTTGTCTGGGCAACAGCGCAGAGCTGCGGGGTGGTCTTGCAGAAGAAGTAAGTTCATCACCAGGTTGGTGCCTCCAGCTGGGCTCTATCCCTCCGGTTTCTCACCTCCCCGCTGCCTTTCTCCACCGACATTGTGCTGAGGACACTGAAGCCACCAGGTCTGTGGCCCAAAGATTTCAGATTAAAATGCAGAGGGCTCGAGGTGGAAGCCATGAGCTGGGGTGAAGGCTGGGGTGCTGTAATCTGGGTGTGTGTTTTAGCTGGCTTGCAGACTTGCTGAATTCCCCTTTGCAGATACTCTGTTTAGTGTAAATAGAGCTGCGGGACTCGGCGTCGATGGGGGAGGAAGGAAGAGTTGCTGTCCTCACCCAAGCCACTCTTCTTATTAGGCATTGGAATAAGCTGCCCAGGGAGGTGGTGGAGTCCCCATCCCTTGAGGTGTTTAAGAGTAGGGTTGACATAGAGCTGAGGGATCTGGTGTAGTTGGGAACTGTCAATGCTGGGTTAATGGTTGGACTGGATGATCTTCAAGGTCCTTTCCAACCTAGATGATTCTGTGATTCTGTGATTCTTCTCAATCCTGCCTCCCCAGATGCTGCGAGCGCTCGCTGCAAGCGTTGAATCATCAGACGGTGTGGGTTGGAAGGGACCTTCAAAGATCATCTCCTTGAAGTCTTTCTCTCTCTCTCCCTGTTCTCCTTCAGGCTGGAATGGGTGGAAATCATCGAGCCTCGAACCCGGGAGCGCATGTACGCCAACCTCATCACGGGGGAGTGCGTGTGGGACCCCCCCGCTGGGGTGCGGATCAAACGCACGAATGAAAACCAGTGGTGGGAGCTCTTCGACCCCAACACCTCCCGTTTCTACTACTACAATGCCACCACGCAGAGGACGGTGTGGCACCGGCCGCAGAACTGCGACATCATCCCTCTGGCCAAGCTGCAGACCCTGAAGCAGAACACGGAGTCGCCGAGGGCTTCCACGGAGAACAGCCCCGGGAGGAGCAGCAATGTCAGCAGGGAAGGCAGCACCAGCTCCTCCCTGGAGCAGGAGCTGGAGGGCAGCGAGAAGGTGCAGGAGCAGAGGTCGAGCCGTCAGTCAACCCAGTACGCCGTAGTGAAAGAAGAAACAGAAAGGTAAAAGCAAAGCTGGCTCTGCCAGCTCATCACAGGCGCGTGTGACTGAGCTCGGTGGTGGGTTGGTGCATTAAAATCGTGAGTTTGGAGACCCTGATAGTGCTGTGGAAGAGCAGAGAGCAGAGCCCTGGTCCTGCAGTTCTTTCTCTCTCGTGTGCGGAGATATTTTATGGATGGCTCCTCTAGATTGCTCATGGGTCTCTGCACCAAGTCTTAGCTGGTTTGCTCCTCCATAAAGCAATCACTTACAGGAGGAAGAGGTAGAAGAATTTCTGAAAGGTGTTTCTCCTCGTTAGGGGCAACTTTGGTGTTCCCTCCGGAAAGATACATTAGAGAAGTAATTTCTTGTCCTCTGAAACACATGGTTTTAGAGAGTGGTGTAGTTTTAAATGATTTCCCTGGATAAAATCTCCCTAACACGGCAGCATGATTCATGCTGCAACCATGGGTTGTCCCACTGGTCTTTGGAGCTCCTAGAACAGCTGATTTCTCTTGCAGAGAAACTTCAAACTGAACAATGAGTCAGTGCTCGGGTTCCTAAGGCCCAGCTGCGTAGGGACAACGTACTGAGATGTCTCCCTTGCTGCTCTGTGCGCTTCGTTTCATGTTTTTGAGGCTTGCAAGCTGCAAACCAGGCGGTTTGTTGCATAATATATTTGTGTTCTCTTAAACGATGCCTCTCACGATGTTAGTGTGGCCAGCAGAAGCAGGGAGGGGACAGTCCCCCTGTGCTCTGCACTGGTGAGGCCACACCTGGAGTGTTGGGTCCAGTTTGGGGCACCTCAATCCGAGAGAGATCTCGAGGGGCTGGAGCGAGGGCAGAGGAGGG
>ML997664.1:85318-115986 GCA_010365825.1 Otus sunia | reverse complement strand
AAGGGGCTGTTGGGCGTTGGAATGGGCTGCCCAGGGCAGGGGGGGAGTCCCCATCCCTGGAGGGGTTGAAGAGTCGGGCTGAGCCAGCGCTGAGGGATCTGGTGGAGTTGGGAACGGTCAGGGTGAGGTTCATGGTTGGACTGGAGGAGCTTCAAGGACTTTTCCAACCTGGATGATTCTGTGATTCTGTGATCCCTGGAGATGACACAACGGTCCTGTCCATTCAGCTCAGCCCAACCATGGCAGCATTCTGCTCCAGCACACTCAAGTCTCTTGACCCCTGTGTCTGGGCTGTAAAAAATCACATTCCCTTGTTGACCTTCCTCTCTGAGCAACTGGACTGGGCATGCTGGAGAGCCTGGAAAGCTTTGATGAGACCTCAGGGTCCCTGGGACCCATTAAGGGAGAGATTTCCAAACGTTGAGGATCGCTTGGAGGGGTTGAGGGTGCTGCAGCATGGTCTGTCACTGCTGCAGATCCTCACCACTCTTGCCACGATGGATGTCCACCTGCAAAAACAACTTTATTCCCACTATAAATGGGATGGTCTTTGCTGCAGCTAACATCAAGGGGAGATGCTGCAGGTTGAAAGGGGAGAAGTCGTTGAGCCTGGTAGGTGTGATGCTTCCAGCAGGGATGGGGTGGATGGGAAGCTGCAGAAACATCGGTGTAGCACCAGAAAACAGTTAAATCTGTGTGGAATGGTTGTGGAATTGGGTAAAGCACGGGCTGACAGGGATGCTCTGGTGGAATATTTCCTCCATGGCTCATAGCTGGATGCCCAGAGGGGGTTTTATCCAGCTCCAATTTCTATAACGAAGCACAGATGAAGAAGGGGTCCTTGCTTATGCTGATCTGCAGGAAAGCTTCCAGGGATGCAGAGATTTCACCTCCACAAGTGGCTGATGCTTTCAGGCCCAGGACAGATAAGCTGAACATGAGCTGTGCAAATTAAAAATTGATTTTTGATTGCGGCGATAGCAGCTGCAAAGGGCAGAGCCAGTTCAGGCGTTTGTGCCTTGAGCCTCTCGACATTCAGGGTATCTCTGCGTTTTAGTGTTGGTTTCTGACCATGAGGAACTTCCAGGCACAAGCTGAAAAAATACATCTTTTTATACAATTTATTTGTTCTGTAGCTGTCTGAGTCTTAAAACCTAGGAAAGCTGCTTCAGGCAAGGAGCGTTACAGCGCAGGCGAGCCAGGCGTTTCTTGTGGGGCTTAAAATATCTGAAGACATGAAAACTTCTGCAGAAGGAGGCAGTGAGTACCGTGCTTCTTTATACCTGAGCTGTGAATAGGAAACCGCTCGGCAGAGGTCAGCCAGTTGCTGACTCTCAGTGAACCTGTGGATGAAGTGTTTTTTTTTATTTTACCCTCATCTTTTGCTTGTAATCATTAAAATATATACCACCATGGACATCCCAGGTGAGAAGAGGTGAAATTTTGACTGATAGCGAGATCTTTGAGCTCTTTCAAGACACCTCCAAGCCTGTTTTGGGTGACATCTGTGATGCTGTGTGACTTGTCTGCCCACCAAAGTGATGGCTTTGACTTGGTGGGTATATAAATGCAAGCCATGGGAGGTGAGGGTCAAAGTGCTTTATTTCAGTCTTCCTCGATGAAGAGCACTGCTGCAGGCCCTTGCTGTAGGGATCTGAGAATCATAGACTAGTTTGGGTTGGAAGAAACCTTCAAAGATCACCTAGTCCAACCCCCCTGCCATGAGCAGGGCCATCTTCACCTAGATCAGGTTGCTCAGAGCCCCATCCAACCTGACCTTGAGTGGTTCCAGGGATGGGGCAATCCAGGGGTGGGATGACCTTTGAAGGCTGATTTTGGCAAGGCCTGACCTGCTGGGTGCTACTTGAGCGGTTGAGGGGCTCCAGGATGTTGGAGATCCCTCCTGAGACCATTGTGCTGCATCTGTCTGGCTGTGAGCAGCCAAGGAGGGACCCTGAGATGGGGCCAATATATGCAATATATTTGCAATTATTTGGGGTTACCTCTGGATGGGGCATTTGGTGGTTTTGAGCCTTGACCCTAACAACCCTGAGATGAGGACGGATCTGGGCATCACGTGGTCTGTTGGAGATGATGACTGGAGGTACTTAATTTGCAGCAAAAGGAGGAAACAGAAGGGGATTATTTGTGAGGCTGGGGAGGAGGTGGATCTAGAAATAGAAAGCAGGGTGGTGTGGGGCAGGTTGAGTAATCACCTTCAACCAGAGACGTGGTTGAAGTCTCCTTGGTAGGACAATTTAGAAAGATGTTTTTCCAGTTCTTGGTTTTGTTGCTCATAGGAGAACCAAGGCTGGAAGGGAGCTCTGGAGGTGATCTGGTGGAACACAGGTGATCTGGTTTCATAACATTCAGTCTTACAATCATTTCAACAAGGTTTCTGGCTGAGTATTTCCCTCCTGAACTTGTCTGGTCTTAAAAAGGAGGTCAGGGGAGGTGGGCAAGTCTTGAGCAACTGATCTTCTTGGAGTTTGTACTCAGAGTGGCCCCACACCCTGCGGTGACAGGAGGAATGAGAAACTGGAACATCAGGTTTAGTCAGAGATAGTGGAGGCCGCTCCGAGTCCGTTCCTCATGTTCTTGGTGCAGCAGTGGCCCGAGTTGGGGCTGGTCCCATCACACGTGTGCAGGTTGGGGATGCCATCAGCCTCTGCATCTGCAGGGAACGTGCTGTTGCCAAGCGCTTGGGTCTCACTGGACTTGCTGTAGCGAGTCTTCAACAAGGCCCAGTGCCAGGTCCTGTACTTGGGCCACAACAACCCCCTGCAGGGCTACAGGCTTGGGGAGGGGTGGCTGGAGCTGTCTGGAAGAGAAGGATCTGGGGGTTCTAATTGACAAGCAGCTGAACAGGAGCCAGCAGTGTGCCCAGGTGGCCAAGAAAGCCAACGGCATCCTGGCTTGTGTTAGAAATAGTGTGACCAGCAGAAGCAGGGAGGGGACAGTCCCCCTGTGCTCTGCACTGGTGAGGCCACACCTGGAGTGTTGGGTCCAGTTTTGGGCACCTCAATGCGAGAGAGATCTCGAGGGGCTGGAGCGAGGGCAGAGGAGGGCAACGAGGCTGGGGAAGGGCCTGGAGAATAAATCCTGTGAGGAGCGATGGAAGGAGCTGGGGCTGTTCAGTGTGAGGAGGAGAAGGTGAGGGGAGACTCATCACTCTCTGCAGCTCCCTGAAAGGACGTTGTAGAGAGGTTGGTGCTGGTCTCTGCTCCCAGGTGATCAGTGACAGAACAAGAGGGAACGGCTTTAAACTGCAACAGGGGAGGTTCAGGCTGGGCATGAGGAACAAATGTTTCCCAGCAAGAGTGGTCAGAGAGTGGCACAGGCTGCCCAGGGAGGGGTGGAGTCCCCACCCCTGGGTGTGTTTAAGGGCCGTTGGGATGAGCTGTGGGGGGATGTGGGGTAGGGGAGAACTTTGTAGAGTGGGGCTGAGGGTTGGACTCGATGATCCCGAGGGGCTTTTCCAACCTGAAGGATTCTGGGATTCTGTGTGAGATGAGATTTGCACGTAGCTATCATCAGCGGCTGGATCCGGCTCTGGAGACCGCGGTAGGAAACGCTGCTGTCTTGTCTCAACTTGGTGAACTGGCGTCTGGTCATCTTCAGGATCTCAATAGCAGGTTTGTCTTGGTCAGCAGAGACAGAGCGCTTTCCAGCAGGAATTTCTGGTTTATGCTGTCTTGTCCTAGACTTTACCTTGCTTGTCTTAAAATGGTAATTTTTCTACAAAGCCTAACATGACAGCTGTGAAATCTCCAAGCAGGCTGCAGCCGGCACGTCGGCTGGGTTTTATGTCAGGTCACTGGGTTTTTCTACGCTGTCTGAAAGTGTCTGTGGTTATTGGTCCGTGCAAAGTCTTCCCGTTGCTCGAAATCCTTGGAGAAGGCTTTGGGGGGGGTGCAGAGAGGACCTGCTCAGAGGAGCTCCTGCAGCTACCCACAGAGGACTTGGCTGTGCTGCCAGCAGGCAACACCTCTGCCCCTGCTTCACCAGGGAGGGGTGTCAAGAGGAGGCTTGAAGGACAAGCGGGTGGATGTTCTCTGACCATCAGGAGAACATTCCTTGGACCACCACGCAGGATTCTTTGAGAATAGGGGACCTTTACTGAAGCCCCATCTGCTGTGAAATTGTGCCCAAGTTCTTTCTCAAGACCTGAGCTTTTCTTGCAGGTCTCCCCTCGATTCTGAAGCGTGGCGTGATACTGGAGAAGATAAAATGCAACACTTAAATATTTCTGCATTAAGTGTAGCTGAGCTGAAATACCTGAGGGGTATTTCCTTACAAACCAATCCCTGAGCTGCACTGGAGTTGTGTGGGGTCACGGTGTGATGGTAATGGGTCCTGTCAGGTGTCTCGGGCAGAGCAGGGCGGCTGCAGGTAAATGCGGAGCTTTAAAACACAAACTCCTCTCCCTGGTGCAGGCAGCAGCCATTTTCTAACTGCAAGAGCCCAAAAGAGCAGCTTTGCGTTTTAAAAGATGGCTCCAACCTAGAAAATGTGTGTTTTGAGTGTTCAGGGAGCTGTTTCTTAGTGCCTTGAGTGAACGAAACCACAATTTTGTTTGCAATTCTCTCATTTATATCTTTTATCTGAAGACACTGGGAAGACTTGCCGTGCTCAGGTTTGGAGCGCAGGTGGATCAATGACATAAGTCTCCGCAGCATCTGCTGTGCGGGGATTTTCCAGGTCCCTGCAGGAATTGTCTGCCCTCCTCCAAAAACAAGCCTCTGCTGTGAAAAGAAAGTGAAAAAGGACATGGAGTTACTTCAGAAAGCTGTGCAGGAGGGCTGCAGCCTCGAGCAGATCCGAAAGACCTTCCTTCCCATCATCTCACCCCTGTGCTCGGCACTGGTGAGGCCGCCCCTCGATGAGTGGGGTCAGTTTTGGGCCCCTCACTCCAAAAAGGCCCTTGAATGACTCGAGCGTGTCCAGAGAAGGGCAACGGAGCTGGTGCAGGGTCTGGAGCCCAGGTCTGATGGGGAGCGGCTGAGGGAACTGGGGGGGTTTAGTCTGGAGAAGAGGAGGCTGAGGGGAGACCTCCTGGCCCTCTGCAACTGCCTGACAGGAGGGTGCAGAGAGGGGGGAGGAGTCTCTTGAGCCAAGGAGCCAGCGCCAGGCCAAGAGGGAATGGCCTCAAGCTGCGCCAGGGCAGGGTCAGACTGGCTCTGAGGAAGGATTTCTTTGCAGAAGGGGCTGTTGGGCGTTGGAATGGGCTGCCCAGGGCAGGGGGGGAGTCCCCATCCCTGGAGGGGTTGAAGAGTCGGGCTGAGCCAGCGCTGAGGGATCTGGTGGAGTTGGGAACGGTCAGTGTGAGGTTCATGGTTGGACTGGAGGAGCTTCAAGGACTTCCCTTGATGATTCTGGGATTCTGTGATTCTGTCTTGCCTCCAGCAATAGTGTAATGCATGAAGTTTCAAGCATTTCTTCACTGGAAGCTTGGATTTTCCCAGCTGGGTGACATCTCCATGCTTGGTGTGAAGATGCTGCAGGTGCTGACTAGATTGAGCATGTTCCTTTCCATCTCAGGGCTTGAGTGTCAAGGAGTCCTTCTGCAGATGGGCTGACATCACGGCAGCAGACCAGCTACGTGGTGGGAAGGGGAGCACAAACCAGCTGCATCCCTGTGCCAAGAGGTTCTCCTCAATTTAGAAGCACTCCACCAAGTGCTAGTGGTTGCACAGGCCACAAGCTCTTGCATGGACTTGGCCTTGGTGCAGGTTCAGGCAGGGTTTGTGGGATGGGCTTTCTTCCGGGTTGCCATCTTTTAAAAAAACACAACTTGATGAACTGCTTTGCTTTGAGGTTGGAGAAGGGTTATCTCGATGCATTGGCAGAGGAGGGCTGTGACCATCACTGCTGGGGTGGGCAACTCATCATCCAGCTGATGAGCCCAAGTGCTGAGGGCTTCCCACAGAAGAAGGGTGTGGAGGATACGTATAAACCCCATATAGCTCCAGGAACGCCAGTTTGACATTTCTGAAATTGGCAATAAATAAGTTCTGCCTCTTGTTGCCTTCTCCATCTGCTGGTACCAGCAAACCAAACATTTCTGCTTCCTGAACGGCTGCTCTTGAGGTCTGAAAAACCCTCCACAAGGAGCCAGAGTGATCTCTGCAAACACAACCTTCTCCTCTGTGTGCCTGCTGTGGAAGGACTTGTTCTGAAACAGCATTTGGTGTCCTTTACACCTCCGTCATGTCTTCATCTAGAAATGGGTGTCTTGGTACTGCCAATATCCTGAGGTTGGAACAAGGCCACCCACAGCTTAAACACTGGTTTTACAGGTTAAATGCGTAAAGCTTGGTCAATAATTAATGCTGAGATAACCACGGGAAGAGTTTTGCAAAGGATGTGCTGGGTTCTTGATGGCCATATCGACCCGCTCCTTTCTGGTATGTGCTCCCGACCGATCTTGGTGTGAAGGCCTGGAGTTGGGAGCTTCTGGGTGAAGGTCCCAGGGCTGGAGCAGTTCTGCTACGGAAAAAGGCTGAGAGTGTTGGGGGTGTTCAGCCTGGAGAAGAGAAAGCTCCAGGGAGACCTTCTTGTGGCCTTTCGATATTTAAAGGGCGCTTATAAAAAAAGACAGAGGCTTTTTACCAGGACAAGGAGCAACGTTTTTAGTCTGAAAGAGAGTGGATGTAGATGGGACATTAGGAAGACATTTTTTACAATGAGGGTGGTGAGACACTGGACCAGGTTGCCCTGAGAAGTTGTGGATGTCCCCTGCCTGGAAGGGTTCAAGGCCAGGTTGGACGGGGCTTTGGGCAACCTGGGCTAGTGGAAGGTGGCCCTGCCCGGGGCAGGGGAGTGGGAGTGGATGATCTTTGAATGTCCCTTCCAACCCAAACCTTTCAATGATTCAATGAAGTTTTTGCTTTGCTACAGTAACAAAAAAAATAGGAGCAATTTGTTGAAGCCTGGAGTCTGCTCCCCAACCGCTGTTACCACATCGGGTAGTCTGTGTTACACTGATCTAGATCAGCCCTAAACAGCTGCATCGACCTTCCCATCACTGAAGGGCAAAGAGGATGGTCTGGAAGCCCTCTACCCTGCCAGCCCCCAGCGCTGCAGGGACATCATCCCATCCCCAGGCCACGACATACCACTGCAAATCCTTTTATTCCTGGTGTTTTATCCGCGGGGTGTTTTGTGCAAGCATTTGTGTGTACGGCCAGCGGGCACAGCAGGGCAGGGGAGGGGGGCAGAGGTCCCCCCTGGCTCTGGTGACCGGGAGATCCTGGAGCAGGCTCAGAGGAGCCCCGCTCACTGCTACAGGGATGCTGCCAGCCTGGGGAAGGGAACGTTTGAGGAAATTGTAAGTATTATTGAAATGAAGATTTTTTTTTCCCTCTTATTTGCTGCCTGCAGCAGAACAGCCACATCCCTGCTGTTTCCCTCGCCGTGCTCATTTCTTTCTTCCCTCCTTCCCCGTAAGCCTCGCAGAGGAGGTCACTGGGTTATGTTTCGGTGGGCATTTGGGCCCCTGACTCCAAAAAGGCCCTTGAATGACTCGAGCGTGTCCAGAGAAGGGCAACAGAGCTGGTGCAGGGTCTGGAGCCCAGGTCTGATGGGGAGCGGCTGAGGGAACTGGGGGGGTTTAGTCTGGAGAAGAGGAGGCTGAGGGGAGACCTCCTGGCCCTCTGCAACTCCCTGACAGGAGGGTGCAGAGAGGGGGGAGGAGTCTCTTGAGCCAAGGAGCCAGCGCCAGGCCAAGAGGGAATGGCCTCAAGCTGCGCCAGGGCAGGGTCAGACTGGCTCTGAGGAAGGATTTCTTTGCAGAAGGGGCTGTTGGGCGTTGGAATGGGCTGCCCAGGGCAGGGGGGGAGTCCCCATCCCTGGAGGGGTTGAAGAGTCGGGCTGAGCCAGCACTGAGGGATCTGGTGGAGCTGAGAACAGTCAGTTTGAAGTTAGTGGTTGGACTGGAGGATCTTCAAGGTCTTTTCCAACCAAGGTGATTCTGGGATTCTGTGAGATTCCACCTTACCGAACGAACCCAGCGAGATCCCACCTTCAACAGATGCCACTTTGACCACAGCCTTGACCTGCTGCCAGGGCTGTGCCAGCATGGGCTTCTAGGGGCAACCTTGCGGGCTTTTATGTAGACCTGCTCCAAACTACTCTTCCTTTGGCCTCCACGATGGAGCACACAAGGTCAATACAGTTTTGCTAATAGGTGTGGTGCATGTTTGCTTTGCTCTCCTGTGGTCCTCTCAATTCCCATTTTCACCTTCTGTTGGACACACCTTGCTCAATAAAAGGATTCATGTCCTCAGGACATGGGATAGTCCAGGTTCCAGGTGAGCAGGGCTGGGGCTCAAACTTTTTTTTTCCTACCCAACAGCCTTCAGGCATTTTATTTCAAACAGCTGAATCCATCACAGCTGAGTTGCTCTGAAAATTTTTGGTTTAATGATTGCCAGGCAGCCCCCCGGCTTCATACGCTTCTGCTGGTTCCATGAGATCCTAAATTTCACAAACCTCATCAGGCATGATGCTGGGGAGGCTGCTAATTGGAACCATCGGGGTTGGGGGCAGAGAGGCAGCTTCGTTTGCGGCATGGGAGGCAGGGTGGGAACGGCCTTTCAGACTGTAATTAAAGCCGAGAACTCGCTGCAGGAAATCACTTTCCAGGTCATGCGTCTTTCTCCACTGCTTTCACATGCTGCAAGCAGATTGAGCCTCGCACGGAGGCTGCACACAAAGCCGAGCTCCCCAATTCACTGTCTTCCAATGTCTTTTTGTCATGTTTTATCCATGTTATCGACTTAGCCGAGCTCATTCCCACCCATATAATAACAAAAGCCCAAGGGAGATTCTCATCTGCAGATGCTTGGCATCACCATGGATTTCTCCTAATGAGCGTAGTTGGTCAGAGAGCAACTCAGTTGGACTAGGTGATCATTGTAGGTCCCTTCCAACAGAAATATTCAATTCTGTTCATGCCTTTATTTGCGTTTCTTGCAGCGCCCCTAAGCAGGTCATGAGGATCATGGAAGTCAGTTGGGTCAACCTGTGTTTCTGCTGCTGGGTATGCATGTGGATGTTGGCTGAGTGACCTCTTGTGATCACCTACTGTAGGTCACCAACAACTGCCGCCTTCTCTTAAGTACTGAGAGAAGATTTAATGATTTCGCAGATGCTTCTACTCACCTTGTCACAAGAAACTCAAGTATTGAACCACTTCTGGGTGGGCTTCGTGGCTGGTGTTGGCTCCTCTGGCCAGGGTCTAGAGAAGTTCGTAGAATCATCAAAGGGTTTGGGTTGGAAGGGGCCTATAAAGGTCATCTAGTCCAACCCCCTGCAGTGAGCAGGGACATCTTCTATGAGGTCAGGCTGCTCAGAGCCCCATCCAACCTGACCTTGAATGTTTTCAGGGATGGGGCATTGCCCAGCAGGGACCAGCAATTCCCTTGGTCAGCCAGAGCATGACGGACGTCTTTGCAGGGATACTCCTTCTCCAGCTGTGATCTCTCAGCATCCCCATTTCATCTGGATGTTTGATCTCCCACAGCTGGGAGATCATCTCACTCAACTTCTTCTGGCTTCAATTTTCTTTCCCCTTACCCGTGCCGCAGGCATTTGGGTGCTGACCATGCCGAGTCTCGCCCCACCTGGCTGGGTGGGTTTTTCACCAGATTAAATTTTTAATATGATGCTGTTCAGAAAACCATCTTGGGGGCTCGACGGGTGTCACCGACTCCTTCATTAATTTGCAATCACTCACCGTGCTCCCGCACGCTTATTGCGGTCCAAGCAGTAACGATGCGAGCCAAGCTCTTGGGTGGTCAACCACCTGAAAAAGTACACGGATATTTGGAGACAACTGTCTCCAGATGCATTTCCAGCATAAAGCTAAAGGCAGCTCAAGGTTTAACTCCCCTTCCTCATACCATTCTCAAATATTTTAGAGAAAAAAATGTTCATATCTTGCATTTCTTGCTCTAAGCCAGGGTGGAAGATGAAATTGGAGACAAAGCGCCCAGTCTTGTTTCTTTTTAATATCCTCTCTTTGAATTCTCCACTCCCTGCTGCAAAACAGGACTCCGGATTAGACAGATATTTGTCTAATGCAGCCAAGTGCTTACGTAGATCATCAGACGCAAAATACGGTTTACGTAACTGCAAAGAAAACCATCTTTTAACTTTTATTAGAAGCAGTGGCTGTAATTAAGAGTATGAAGCCTTGCAGGCCAGTGATTACAACAGCGGATTAGGTGCTGGGATTTCATTTCTATTCCTGGCTTTCCCATCGAGCTGTGCTATTTCAGTCGTCACTTTCTCTTATTTTAAAAATAAAAGCTATACTGCTTTCCAAGCCGCTGTGAAATGGTGTTGTTTCCTATCCTAGGGGGAAAAAAAAAAGTGCTTTATTTATTTTTTTTTTTTTTAGTTTAGTAGATGTTTCCTGTTCTGCCAGAGGTTCCCATGCTAAAGCTACCAGAAGCAAACTTGTGTCTCTGCTGCAGCCTTTGCAATCCACATTTTAGGATATGAATGGAAAAATCACCACCCCAACTGGGGAGAAGGTCCATGCCGGGATAGGGCTCCCACCAGGAAAAAAATGCAAAGCTGCCTTTTGCAAACACCGCCGGCTCCGAGTGAGGCGGGAGGTGAGAGGCAGCTCCAGATGTGCCGCTCCTCCAGATGTGCCGCTCCTCCAGATGTGCTGCTCCTTCTCGTACGTCACTGCGGTACAAAAGCAGCTACTGGTGTTTCACGCTCCGGGGTTGGTGTCGGTGCTCCTGCTCCTGATGCTCTCTGCAGTTTTGAGGTTCGCTGCTCCTTTTTTTGTGGCCACCGAGGGTTTCATCAGCCGAGGAAACGTGGGTGTTCAAGTACTGGAGCCGACGGACCTGGCGGTGCACGTGCTCTGCATGTGCTGAGAGGAAGCCTCACCGGACAGCAAATGTCAGGAGCTTTTAGCAGCATCTGCTCTATCTCAGCAGCACGTTGAAAACCTGGCCCGGGCATCTGTCTTAGCGATTGTCATAAAAGACATTTGGCAATCAGTTTTAGAATCTGGCTTTGGCATAATTAGGCTCGTACAAGATCCCGTTAGTCAATTAAGGGATTAGCCCGGAGTCCTGAGTCCCAACTGCGTTTGGGCAGGTGATAGGGGGTGGCGCAGGAGGATGGGAGCCAGAGGGTCCCCTCATCTTGTGGCATTTGGATTTGGTATTTTTTTTCCCCTTAGTAAGTTGTCTTAATTTCCTTAGCCAAGGCAGCGTAGGGCTCAGGAGTAACGGTCAGGCTGTGAGCACCCTCCGGTTCTCGGTGTACGTGGCGAGGTGCAGCTGCATCACATACCTGGTGCAGGCAACATGGGCTGGAGCTGCAGGAGCTTGACATGTTTTTCTGGAGCCTGTTCTGGTATGAGGGCCAGGCTGGTCGCTGCATGGGGTTGTTCTGGAATAGCTTCAGCATCTGAAAGTCAAGTTTTCTGAGCTGTAGCCTCAGGCTCCCTTGAAGAGGCACAAAGATCTGGGGTTAGTGGGGAGATCTCTTCCCACTGGAGTAAGAAGACTGTGTTGATGTTTATTGTCTCTCCAAGTAGACTAACATGTTGCAAGGCCTCCTTTTTTTGGGGAATAAGCATTCAGATTGACATTTATTGAGGCATAATAATTTTGTTTGCATTTAGGATAATGCATATAGTATTTTTATTGCATTTTAGTCTAATGCAAATCATAGAATCATCGAATGGTTTGGGTTGGGAGGGATCTTTAAAGGTCATCCAAGTCCAACCCCCCTGCCATAATCAGGGACATCTTCAACTAGACCAGGTTACTCAAAGCCCTGTCCAACCTGACCTTTAATGTTTGCAGGGATGGGGCATCAACCACCTCTCTGGGCAACCTGGTTCAGTGCCTCACCACGCTCATCATAAAAAAATTCTCCTTTAAATCTAGTCTGAATCTGCCTTTTTTTAATTTAAAACCATCACCCCTTGTCCTATCACTACAGGCCCTACTAAAAACCCTCTCTCCCTCTTTCTCATCAGCCCCCTTTAAGTATTGAAAGGCAGCTCTAAGGTCTCCCTGGAGCCTTCTCTTCTCCAGCTGACCCCCCCCAGCTCTCTCAGCCTTTCCCCCCAGCAGAGCTGCTCCAGCCCTTGGACCATTTCTGTGGCCTCCTTTGCACCCACTCTAACAGGACTATGTCTTTCCCATCCTGAAGACCCCAGAGCTGGACACAGTGCTCCTGTACAGTGGTACCACTGTCTCTAAACATGGCAAAGCCCTAGAAGTCACAATATCAACAACACGTGGTAGAGTGATGTGTGTACGGGCAGCTCCTGGCGAGTGGATGGTGTGGCGTGAGGACATCTTGACATATTTACTATAACTTCATCATCTCCATGAGTGTGAAGATGCTCAGCACTGACTTGCGTTCATTTTTGGTGCATTGGTTGGACCACATTAAACACCTGCTAGACTGCTGCCATTCAGAATTGAAGGGCTCTTTGGTTTAGTTGAACTGACTTTAGGGGCAACTTTAGAATATGAGTTACAGCCATTTTTAATTTTAGAGGAGGGTTAGGTTGCTTCCAGTAAAATAAATTGGCCCAGAAAACTAAATATATTGACTTAAGTACATTATGTAGTACAACTTAGACAGGACTGGGATTTGGGTACAGAGCCTTAGTCCTGCTTAACCTCCCAACAGAAGCTGGAGGAAAGGGAAATATATTGAAAGCACTTAAAACATAGTCTTGAGTAAGGATTTTGCTTCAGCTGTTTGTCCACCTACAAAAGAGAAAGGGATATTGCCAAAATTATGGTTGCACCAGCCAAGGTTGCACCATACAAGGACATAGTTTTGTCTCCTTTTCATGGATGGAAGAGCACATGGAGGAAGATGTAGTGTGTGTCTTTGCTACGGACAATGTCCTTGCTGCTGTGGGTGATGGGCTTTGTATAGTCTTGCCAGTTGTCTCAAGTTGTGACAAAGTAGTGCTCATTTTGGTTTAAATATGTCTTCCGATGCGTCTTTTGGTCTTCAGCTTGGTTCTTGTGGAGATGCAGTCTTTCGCCATGTTCACCACTTTTTTTAAAATAGAAGACAAGTGAGGGTGTGGGCAAGAAACGATTGGGTTGGGAAGGAAGAGGCTACTCAAGGGAGTGCCATACTGAGGGTGGCGTTAGGAGGAGTATGGTGGCACCTACAAGGGTGGCAGCCAAGGAAAGAGCAACCTGCCCACAGCCCTAGGGAATTAAAAGTTGGTCAGCATTACCTTGATCATGGAGCAAGTCCTCTTGGAGAAGCCATTTCTGCAGATGTGGATGGTTGGGAATGGCCAGCGTGGATTTACCAAGGGTGAGTCATGTTTGACCAACCCGATTGCTGTCTGTGGTCGTATGACTATGTAGCTGGGATGACGGGAGCATCTGCCTTGGCTCTAGCAAGGATTTTGATGTATCTCACATGGCAACTTGTGTCCAAGTTGGGATGTTAAAATCGAGACAGGGACACTACTAGGTGGGTATAAAACTGTCTTGTCAGGCTCAGAGGGTGGTGTTAATGGTTCATACCCAAACTGATGGTTGTCTGGGAGGGAAGCTCCTCCCAGGCCTATCCTGGGATCTATCCTGTTCCATATCCTTATCAATAACCTGTGGAGGAGACAGAAGTCACCCGCATCTGCAGACAAGCTTCTCTGCTGACAGCAGGGCTGATGTTCAGAGGGACCCAGAGGAGTGAGGACAAGCTGGGAAGAACCTCCTGAAGCTCAGCAAGACTGGGCGTAGAAGTCAGGATGGACTGACCCTCCCTGGGCAGTGGCTGGCTGGGTAACAATTCTGCTGAGGACCCAGGAGTCCTGGGGAGGTGAGCACCATGCATGGGTAGCAAGGGAGGCTGGTAGCATGCTGGGCCGTAGGACCGGGTCCATAGCTGGTAGATGAAGGGAAGCAATTATTATTCTTTAGACCACAGCTGGGCAACTGCACGTAGTTGTGGGTTCTCCAGGACAAGAAAAACTTGCTAAACTTGAGCGGGTCCAGTGAAGAGCCACCAGGATGGTTGGGGGCTGGAGCACATGATGTGTGAGGAGAAGATGAGGGAGCTGGGCTGACTCTGCCAGGAGAAGAAAAGGGTTTTGGGAGACCTCAGGGCACCCTTCCAATACCTAACGATCGCATGATTGCAGCACTGCTGTAGCAGGACCAGTTGGCCTTTTGGTTAGAGTGGGTTTTGCTTTCTGTGATCAGCTTCTTGCCAAATTCTGGGTATGATTTTACCCATCAGGACTTCTGGAATGCAATTTAGTCCCCGCAGACCCATGAGGAAGCCCTTAATGCCATTCCTCTCCTCCACTTTAGAAACTAATTTAGGTTGAGCTTTCTAGATTATCCCCATATCAGCAGAGTTCAGGAGTTGTTTAAGGAGCTGGTTTTATCTAGTAGCACTTCTGCAGATGTTCATGGGAAACCAGGGCAGAAGAACAACTTGTACCTGTGCTTGCAGCTCAGTTTGCAGCTGGATGAGCCTTGATTTAAATGGCAAGCTGTGTCGAGATGTGTAAGCACTCAGGGGCTGCCAAGGAGCAAGTTGCATGTTCTCTTCCACTCCATCCTTTTTTGGGGGAGGACAGCAGCTTTTGGCTGAGGTTGGTTGAAGCTCTCAGCCCAGGAAAAGTCTGGTGGGAACATCATGGGAAATCCACCTTCATTACCACCACTTCACTTCCTTGCTGCTGGCATCCCGTGTAAATCCAGATGATAAAATCTGCAGCAAGGACCACCTTCTCTTTCTTTTCTGGGCAAGGTAACAGCCTCCAAGTGTCTAGTTCCCCAAGATACCTTCTTATATCCACCCCCACCCTGGGCAGCCTGTTCCACTCTCTGACCACTCTTGCTGGGAAACATTTGTTCCTCATGCCCAGCCTGAACCTCCCCTGTTGCAGTTTAAAGCTGTTCCCTCTTGTTCTGTCACTAATTCCCTGGGAGCAGAGACCAGCACCAACCTCTCTACAATGTCCTTTCAGGGAGCTGTAGAGTGATGAGTCTCCCCTCACCTTCTCCTCCTCACACTGAACAGCCCCAGCTCCTTCCATCGCTCCTCACAGGATTTATTCTCCAGGCCCTTCCCCAGCCTCGTTGCCCTCCTCTGCCCTCGCTCCAGCCCCTCGAGATCTCTCTCGCATTGAGGTGCCCAAAGCTGGACCCAACACTCCAGGTGTGGCCTCACCAGTGCAGAGCACAGGGGGACTGTCCCCTCCCTGCTTCTGCTGGCCACACTATTGCTGACACAAGCCAGGATGCCATTGGCTTTCTTGGCCACCCGGGCACACTGCTGGCTCCTGTTCAGCTGCTTGTCAATTAGAACCCCCAGATCCTTCTCTTCCAGACAGCTCCAGCCACCCCTCCCCAAGCCTGTAGCCATGCAGGGGGTTGTTGTGGCCCAAGTGCAGGACCTGGCACTGGGCCTTGTTGAAGCTCATCCCGTTAATGTTGGCCACCGATCCAACCTATCCAAGTCACTCTGTAGAGCCTCCCCATCTTCATGCAGAGAAGACCATCTCCTTGGGAAACCACAAGCTGGTGAGCACTGTGACAGCCAGAGCAGGTGCCATAGCTCTGAAGGCAAGACTGCAGCTTGGAGAAACATTTGTCCTCTTCCCAAAAGCAGCACAGAGCTTTATCTTCTGATAAGCCAGGGCAAGCACAGGCATTTGTAGGGGATTTTGCTGTGAAAAAAAAACCCTTTGCATCCCATATGTGGGGCATAAAGGCAGGAAACGGTAACAATGAACTGACAGGATCATTTGCTTACCTGCAAAGGTCTCCCCAACATCAACACCAGTTTTCCTTCTGCAGACAAGGTTGGGTTGGAAGGAGTACAGCCAGCAGTGGGTCAGCTCCTTGAAGCCTTGCAAAATTGCTCTGAGGGCTTTGTTCTCTTCGATGCAACCTTAAATGCAGCTGAAATCGTGGGAGAAAGTTTGAATTGAAGACAGAAGGGTGGAACCACTGCCTGTCCAGGGCTTTGGGACTGCTAAAACCAGTGCCCATGTCTTCTGCACATCTTCAACCCCCTCAGGATGGAGGGTAGCACTGCACCCACCCTGGGCAAGGCTGCTGCTACCGGCACAGAAATAGAAAGAAGAAAAGTCTTTAATCTTCCAATTTATCTCCTGGTAAGGAGTGTGCTCCAACACTCAGGGTTTATTCAAGGGGAAATGTTTCAGGAGCTTGTACTTTTAAAGTAGTGAAGACAGGGATGCTCAGAAGAGCCTTCCTGGGCCAGGCGTGAGCGTGGAGCTAATCCTGCACTTCAGTCTAACTCTGCCTGCACCCAGGGAGCTCCAGGAATACATCAGGTCTCCTGGGAGGGGGTGAATATGACAGCAAAAAAAAAAAAAAAATCTCCAGCTGAGCCTGCCGGCAGCAGCAGCGTTTCCAAGCGGTGCCGTGGTGCGCTCAGCCTCTGCTCTGGCAGTGAGCAGATCCCCTCCAGCGATGCTCGATGGTTTCCAGCTGCCTGGTTCATGGCAAGCAGGCGTGATGCTCTGCCAGGGGAGGATTCGGACTCGCAGCATCAGCAGGGCTGTGCTGGGGATGTCAGTGGAGCAGGAGGAGGGAGGGAAGGGGTGCGCATCGGCAGATTGCAGCTTGGGGACCCCTGACCCTGCCAAGCATAACCCCTCCCTCCTACACTGTCCCCCAAACACCCACTTAGTCCCATCAAGCACCAAAGAAGCTGAAACCATTGGGCAGCGATTGCTGCCGGCTCATTCCCTGTGTTCCAGGTGCCAGGATCCAGCTCCACATGCCCCTTTTTTGGATGCTCCTCCCTCCCTTCAGTTCTTTTGGCAGACCTCAAGGCCGGGTGGTTTTGGCAATGCTCCTGTGCCAGGTGAAAAGCACCCGAGAGCTGTTTGCAGCCGCAGCTGATGGAGCTGTTGCTACAGAGATCTTGCCAAAAACAGCCTCCAATCAGCTCCCAACACCAGTCTGATGCCGAGCCCTGCTTGGAGCCCGGCAAGCCAGCAAAACGATAAATAGGTGTCAGCTTTGCCCATAAAAACCCTGCGTTCAGTCCTGCTGGGCACGGCGATTTGCAGCAATTGTGGGGCTTATTATTTCCCCAAGTCTTTTTCCAAGTGTGTGCATTTTGTGCCGCCTGTGCAAATGTGGTATTTATCCTCCCTTGTGCTATTTCTGACCTTCTCTCTTGTACCTGGAGGTGTGTTCCAGGCAGAGCCGTCACTTGGTTTCCTACTGTCCTTTCTCCTGCCTGGATGCTGCTGTGAGCAGAAGGCTTTGAAAGACCAGCTATGGCTCAGTGGGCAGCACCGACCTGTGCCAAGCTGTGCCCAGGTTCATGTCTGGCCTTATGGAGCCGTGTTGCCCAGGATGGGCTTAACATTAAGATTTGGAAGGTGTTTTTTACCCCCCCCAAAAAAAAATCAGTGTTGTCTGTCTGTCCCCACCGCCACGGCGAGTGCTGGAGGTGCTGGCATCCAGCAGAGATGGAGACAGGCTGTTGCAGCATCAGGAGGACCCCCTCAGTAGGGGAAAGGTGTTGTAACCTCAGAAAAGTGTGCATTTTCATCAAATCATCACATGGTTTGGGTTGGAAGGGACATTCAAAGACCATCTATGCCAACCCTCCTGCCATGGACAGGGACATCTTCCACTAGCCCAGGTTGCCCAAAGTCCTGTCCAACCTGGCCTTGAACCCTTCCAGGGAGGGGGTAGACTCTTGGTTCCTGCTTTGCCCCAGCTGCGGTGGGACATACCCAACTATTCCATGGGTGCATGCAGTGGGAGCGGAGTGGTGATTACTCTTCTCCCTGCGGGATGGACATTTAGGGTCACTTTCTCCACTGCTAAAACACCAAAGCGGTGAGGTTCAAGCCGGTGGGTGTTAATGCTGATCTCAGCCCACGTTTAGACATGATGAGCAGTTTAAAGATGTTCCCGTAGTGTACTTGGGAGTAAGTGGGATGATCCAGAAGAGCTTTCATAGATGTTCCAGCTCTCTTGCAGCCAGGGTCATTGGGATATTTGGGCAGAGATGCTTTTCTGCTGCGAGGCTCTTTCCTTCACCCTTTCTCCCCAGATTTTTTCCATGGATAGGACAGATGAGCGAGGGATCAATATGTTTTCCACGCGAACAGCATGGGATAAGGCATCCACATCTCTCCGATGTGACACATCCACTGTGCCCAGCATCGCCCCAACTCATCGGAGGGGGCGAGCACAGCTGGGGAGAGCAGCCATCCCTCCCCCCCCATCCAACTTCCATTTAAACCTGCGTTTGTCTTCAATCGAATGGGTTTTGTTTCCCACCAGTAGTAATTATCCCCATCCACACTAACTCAGCATCCCCTGGCACATCCAGACTGGCTGGAGCGATGGGCTGAGGCCAACTGGGGGGGTTTCACTGAGGGCAAATGCCGGGGGCTGCCCTTGGGCCACAACAACCCCCAGCAGCGCTACAGGCTTGGGGAGGAGTGGCTGGAGAGCTGCAGTCAGAGAGGGACCTGGGGGGGATGGATAATGAGCCAGCAGTGTGCCCAGGTGGCCAATAAGGCCAATGGCATCCTGGCTTGTATCAGCACCAGCGTGGCCAGCAGGGACAGGGAAGGGATCTGACCCCTGGGCTCGGCACTGGTGAGGCCGCCCCTCGATGAGTGGGGTCAGTTTTGGGCCCCTCACTCCAAAAAGGCCCTTGAATGACTCGAGCGTGTCCAGAGAAGGGCAACGGAGCTGGTGCAGGGTCTGGAGCCCAGGTCTGATGGGGAGCGGCTGAGGGAACTGGGGGGGTTTAGTCTGGAGAAGAGGAGGCTGAGGGGAGACCTCCTGGCCCTCTGCAACTGCCTGACAGGAGGGTGCAGAGAGGGGGGAGGAGTCTCTTGAGCCAAGGAGCCAGCGCCAGGCCAAGAGGGAATGGCCTCAAGCTGCGCCAGGGCAGGGTCAGACTGGCTCTGAGGAAGGATTTCTTTGCAGAAGGGGCTGTTGGGCGTTGGAATGGGCTGCCCAGGGCAGGGGGGGAGTCCCCATCCCTGGAGGGGTTGAAGAGTCGGGTTGACCCGGCGCTGAGGGATCTGGTGGAGTTGGGAACGGTCAGGGTGAGGTTCATGGTTGGGCTGGAGGAGCTTCATGGTCTTTTCCAACCTTGATGATTCTGGGATTCTGTGACCGTCTCTGCTGAAGTTTCTGCACAGACGGAGTTGACGACTGAGTGAGTCCATCCCGCCCAACACCCGTCCAGGTGCAGGGAGAGCAAAGATTTGGCCTGGAGCTGATGCCCGGAGGGAGCGCAGTGGGAGGAGCCCAGCGGGGGATCCCCGCAGGGATCTGCAGGAAGGACAGGGTGGTGTTTGCACAAACCCGGGGGTGGCCAAGCCAGCTGCTCTTGCTTCTCCAAGACAAGCTGAAATTTGGGAGGTCATTAAAAGTCGCTCGCTGAGATTTCAGCATAAATGAATAGTTGGTGGATGCAGCAGGCGTGGAGCTCGCTGGAGAGCCAGGGGCAGGCTTGCCAGCTATTTAATATTTAAGCAGCAGCATTGTTAGATTCCTGCTAGCCCGGCTTCCCATTGGCAGCGATGCAGTGGAGCATTTGTCCCCTGCCCCCCCCCCCCCCNNNNCCCCCCCCCCCCCCAGTAAGCTATTTTTTCAAGGTTTTTAAGACAACACCTTATGAATTGTGCTTGACAAAGGTCAGACTAACAGAGCCACTGGATTAAAAGGAATAAATGTTTGACAGTGAGGGTTTTGAGGCACTGGACCAGGTTGCCCAGAGAGGTGGTCGATGCCCCATCACTGCAAACATTCAATGTCAAGTTGGACGGGGCTCTGAGCAACCTGATCTGGTTGAAGATGTCCCTGCCCATGGCAGGGGGGTTGGACTGGATGATCTTTAAAGGTTGTTCCCAACCCAAATCATTTGATGATTCTATGATTTAGGTGCTTCTGCAATATCTGTCTCTATCCAGTGACTTAGGGCTGTTGCCTTCCCGCCTATTAGCTAAGCAGAAATGGTGGAGCAGAGTTGACATGTGCTCTTCTACGCAATGACCCCGCTGTTGCAGGAACAAAGCAGCAAAAAAATTTTGCTGGTGGGACTTTGCAGCCTGGCACAAATCTGACCTGTCTTGAACGCAGCACGGCATGCACGGGCATCAATTGTGGGGTGGTGTTTGCTGTTGGTCATGCTGGAGTTGGTGGGATGCTCAACGGTCCTTAGTTTGAGAAGCCAAATAGCCTCTTCACCTCCTGAGAGCATCAGTCTGGCTGCACCTTGCACAGAGTGCCTCTGAACCAGGCCTGCAGGGTCTGTATCTTCAAGCAGGGCTTTTCCAGGCTGCACACTGGTAAGAATTTCCAGGATTAGACTGAAACGATGATTTGATGAGCCTAAAGCAAGGCCTAACCAAAGTCTGTGCCATTCCTCATGCTTATGGGGCTTTCATGCCATAGCTGATGGCACATCCGAGTCTAGGTCACCAGGAGGACCTTTGTATGCAGAGACAGTGTCCTGGTGGTGCTGTTTGAAGGTCTGCAAGCTTGAAAGTGTTCAAACTTTAAGGTCTTCAAGCTTTAAGATCTTTAAGTTCTTCAAGCTTTAAGGTCTTCAAGCTTTAAGATCTTCAAGCTTTAAGGTCTTCAAGCTTTAAGGTCTACAAGCTTTAAGGCCTACAGTCTTTAAGGTCTACAGGTTTAAGGTCTGCAAGGTTTAAGGTCTGCAAGCTTTCAGCCCCCATGACTGCACCTTTCTGAAACGATGTAAATCTTTGCTTTTGTGGGTCTGAGTCTGATTGCTGAGAGTCTGTGTGGTTTGACCAGTTTCCATGTTCCTGCAGCAGATGAGGTGGTTTTGCTCAGTTTGGACAGAAGCACTTGCTTCCCCAGAGGGATTTGCTGCCTGTAGTTAAGCTGTTCCCCAAATCTGAGCCAATTCTAGCTAATCAGCCCCAGGCCTGGCAGGGAGGCAGGGCAAGTCTTGAGCTACTGTCACCTTTGTAGGCTGGACAGATGTCGCAGAACTCCAGCCTGTGCCAGGCAGCACCCTCAGCTTCTTTCAGGGATCCTTCACACCAGGCTCCAGGTTTCAGCAGGAAAATGAACAGGCAAAGGAGACCGATTTTATATATTAGCAAGACCAAGGATTAAATTCTTGCCTCTACAAGTCGCAGCTCAGCATGTTGAGTCCGACCAGGAGGGGGAGATGCTCCTTGAGCTGTCCCTCTTCCACCTTCTGGGGACAGGGACTCTCGCTGCAGAAGCAATCCCCTCCCTCACCTGGTCCCACGCAGGGTGGTGGCATCCTTGACCCTTGTCTCCCTTGAGATATCGTAGCTTCAGTGAGAGGCACCTTCAGCAAACGTAAAATGTCACGCAGTGTCACAGCCCGTCATATCCGTGTTTTTGATGACAACACACATTCATGCTCACCTTGATGCTTCATCAGAGAGCTGTCTGGAAGAGAAGGATCTGGGGGTTCTCATTGACAAGCAGCTGAACATGAACCAGCAGTGTGCCCGGGTGGCCAAGAAAGCCAACGGCATCCTGGCTTGTATCAGCACTAGTGTGACCAGCAGAAGCAGGGAGGGGACAGTCCCCCTGTGCTCTGCACTGGTGAGGCCACACCTGGAGTGTTGGGTCCAGCTTTGGGCACCTCAATCCGAGAGAGATCTCGAGGGGCTGGAGCGAGGGCAGAGGAGGGCAACGAGGCTGGGGAAGGGCCTGGAGAATAAATCCTGTGAGGAGCGATGGAAGGAGCTGGGGCTGTTCAGTGTGAGGAGGAGAAGGTGAGGGGAGACTCATCACTCTACAGCTCCCTGAAAGGACGTTGTAGAGAGGTTGGTGCTGGTCTCTGCTCCCAGGGAATTAGTGACAGAACAAGAGGGAACGGCTTTAAACTGCAACAGGGGAGGTTCAGGCTGGGCATGAGGAACAAATGTTTCCCAGCAAGAGTGGTCAGAGAGTGGAACAGGCTGCCCAGGGAGGGGTGGAGTCCCCACCCCTGGGTGTGTTTAAGGGCCGTTGGGATGAGCTGTGGGGGGATGTGGGGTAGGGGAGAACTTTGTAGAGTCGGGCTGAGGGTTGGACTCGATGATCCCGAGGGGCTTTTCCAACCTGAAGGATTCTGGGATTCTGTGATCATTTCCACAATTAACACAGTGCAGCCTTTGGCAGCTCCCTGACCACCATCACGTTGAGCTTCCGTGTTTCCAGGTGGGGTCTAATCTGGGCACCATGTGCACCAGCTGCTTCACCTCCTGGCCTCAAGACAAACTAGGACGGTGCATGCTGTAATACTTTAGAGGTGCCTTTTGTTCTGGAAAGCTTTTAAATACCTTCTCACTCCCAAAATCTCCCCTTGAAGGTGAGGGGACCCTACCTGCCTGCTGTCTTCAACACAGGAGGTGTGGAGACACCTGCTCCATCCTGACCATGGCTCCCAGTAGAGATGAAGCAGATCTGTGCATCTCAAATATCAGTAACCTTGAGACCCAGAACCAAACCTGGGTCTGCAAAATGTCTTCCAGTTATCAAAGATGAAACAAAACATGACAATTTGGTATCTGCCAACTTCAGCATCCCTCAGCACCTTTGTCCTCTCAAACGGGTTATCTAGTGGAAGCCTGTCACCAGTTCTCTGACTGTCTCCTGCTTGTGGCGTGATATTTCTTTCCAACACAAGCCACACTTCCATTTTTCAGTGCACAGGTCAGCTCACCAGGTCTTCTTTTGGTCTTGCCAGTCTATATGCCGTCACCTTCTGGCATCTTTTTGTTCAGAACTTGCTAAAATCACCCCAGAAATAACATGTGGGATCTTAGCAGTGGCAGCAAGGAGTGAGTTTTCATCTCCTGCAAGATGCAGAAGAGCAGAGGGGATGTCCCAGGTGTTACGTTGCCGTGTTGACCCTGACCTTGAAGCTTGCAGCTCGTGATGTTGCAGGTGGATGCGATCCTCGCTATCTCATTTGCAGCTTCACTGGTAAGAGCTGATTGCGACGATAACGAAGCCAAGTCTGACTCATCAGTACCTGAATGAAGAGCGATGCCACCCACAGTGTGCCGGCAGCAATTTTACTCCTGATCTGGCTCTGCTGGTGGGATGGATTTGAAGTGCTTCGGTTGATCTCGATCTCACCGCTTTGCCTGGCATTTTTGGACCACGCAAAGGCTTCAAGCGTTGAGTCTATGTCAGCGACAACTTGCTCATAGTCTGAGGTTTTAATTGATTTATCTCAAAAGGAGGAGGTGGCAGCCTAAGAGAACTTTCTTTAAAGATTACAAGGTGTTAATGTATGTCAAGTCAGCATGTGTGTTTGAGAGCAAGCCCTGGTGTTAAGCTGTTCCATCTCACCAGCCTCATGGGCTGTCTCTGCTCCTGGGCATGTTTTGGAGCTCCAGTTTGGAATTCATACTGGGATAGAAAGTGCAGGAGTTGCGTTAAGACAAGGCTTGTACTGTCCTGTGTGCTGCATGAAATACCAAATTGGGAGCAGAATCTCCCTTTTTAGGTATTTCATCCAGGTTTTGAAGCCAGATGTGAATAACCTCCATTCACCTATGAGCTTACACAGCCCCCACCTCCTGCACCCAGCTGGCACCAGCCAAAATATTAAAAGCCACATAATTCTGCAGCCACTTCAACAGCCTTTGCTGTGTTTGGAAGAACCTTTGCACGAAAGCATCTGAAATTCCAGCAGCTGTGCTTTGGCTGAGGAGCAGCTGACATCGTTACTGGGAATTTACGGTCAGCTCGTTTTCTGGTAACTGGCTGGCCAGATGCTTGTGGTGCTGCTCTGTGCTCCTCAGATCCTCTCTGTCTGGTGAATATGAGAAGAGATGGAGATTTTGGGAGCCGGTGCCTGGAGGAGACTCCATCCCCTCCTTGCTCTCAGATTCCTGTTGCCTTTAGCAATGAAGGTTTGCCCTGAGATGCAAGGAGACGTGCTCAGTGCCCTTACTTGCAAGTGTTTTGAAAAATATGAGGCCAGAAGGAACTGCTGATGATCAGGTGATTTTTTTTATTATTATTTTTTTTGCGGGGAAGGGGGCGTGCAGCAGGTAGCAAACTTCTGGTATTTGTTGCAGTGGGAAGCTGTGGAGGCTGATATTGCTTCATGTTCAGGAAGGGATTAAACAAATTCAAGACAACCTGTCCATAAACACCCTGGAGTGGGTGACTTGGAGGACACCTCCCTGCTGTCAGCCCTAATGCAGGGACTGGGTGCTGGGGGGCATGAGAGCATGGGCTGCAGGCAGCAACCAGGGTCATGAGCTCTCCATAAACAGCATCTCTTGCTGCCATGGTTTGAAGCAGAGTAGAGGGCTGGAAACACCATTGCTCTGACCCAGGGGGACATTTCTTACCTTGCAGATCTTTCCAGAAGGGCCATGAGGTAGGGCAAATGGACAAATTTTGTGTAGTGGTCCTGAAGTCTTTGGTTCCTGGAGAAACCTGATGGAAAGGGGAATCTCCTTTCAGTCCCACAGCACCAGGACTTTGCACAGATGAGATACTCCTCAAAGGTTCTCCAGGCCATGGTTGGGCAGGGATGCCACCACCAGAAGGGAAACCTGTTTGCCAAGCCTCTTGCTTGGCTTTTCCTCACTCCAAAAAGGCCCTTGAATGACTCGAGCGTGTCCAGAGAAGGGCAACGGAGCTGGTGCAGGGTCTGGAGCCCAGGTCTGATGGGGAGCGGCTGAGGGAACTGGGGGGGTTTAGTCTGGAGAAGAGGAGGCTGAGGGGAGACCTCCTGGCCCTCTGCAACTGCCTGCCAGGAGGGTGCAGAGAGGGGGGAGGAGTCTCTTGAGCCAAGGAGCCAGCGCCAGGCCAAGAGGGAATGGCCTCAAGCTGCGCCAGGGCAGGGTCAGACTGGCTCTGAGGAAGGATTTCTTTGCAGAAGGGGCTGTTGGGCGTTGGAATGGGCTGCCCAGGGCAGGGGGGGAGTCCCCATCCCTGGAGGGGTTGAAGAGTCGGGCTGAGCCAGCGCTGAGGGATCTGGTGGAGTTGGGAACGGTCAGGGTGAGGTTCATGGTTGGGCTGGAGGAGCTTCAAGGGCTTTTCCAACCGACATGATTCTGTGATCACAAGAACTTGCCTGAAGGAGACCTTCCTTGAGGTCTTTCCCCAACATCCATTGCCTTTCTGTTCAGTAAATGTTAGGTACAGCCTCTTTCAGCAGCGGGGCTCTTCATTAGGAAGCTTCCTGAGCATTAATTCCCTTCCATCCGAGCCTTTGCCCATTGGGGAGGAGATCCTGGAGCCTGGATCTGGGTACAGCACCGGGCGTCAGAGCTGATGCCTTTCTTTTGAGAAGCCACTGGGCATTGTGGAGGAGGAGGAGCACTCATTCACGTGCACTCGAGAGGAAAAAGGGATTAAGCAATTCAACACAGTCATAATTTCAGGGCTCAAAAGTCTCATTAAAATTAGCTTTGACAGAAGCTTAATTTTATTGCCTCTTCCTTGAATAAAATTTTTGAGGTCTATCCTATTAAGAAGATTTGTTTCTTTTCATTTTTTCTTCTTCTGAAACCAACATCTGATCTGGATTTCATTAACACAAGCATCTTAATGTGTACGTAGCGGGGGTTTAACGCTGTTTTCTTCAAAAACTGCTCAAAACAAAGTTATTTCTCCAGATGTTTGCTGTTACGTTTCAATGCAGAACAAATTTCTAATAATATGCGCGGAGCCCTGTGTCTCCTGAACAATTTGCACATCCCCACAGTGAAGGACTGTTAAGTCAAAAAAAAAAAAAAAAAAAAAAGACCTTTCCTGTACTTGTTGAGTAAAAATTGGCAACAAGTATGAACAATATTGGAAAGTGTTGCCCTTAGACCTCGTTGCCTGCCTTGTTGGGAGGTGTTGGAGGGTCTCAACTTCTGGGCAAGCGTGAAGCCAAAGGGAACATGGAGCCAGAGTGGGGTTGCTCTTATAGGTGAGGCTTTAAGCAGGTGCTAGTCCAAAAACCAGCATGTAAATGCCATCCTGCACCCCCAGGTGCTTTTTTCCATGTTTCTCCGGGTGTGCTGAGGTAAGGTGTCTCTTGGAATAGGTTGGTAGCTGTTGGTGCTGTGACCTTCTTCTGGGAGCGAGGGCTCTGCGGGCTCAGATGGAACTGACTACCACGTGGTAGATGAAAATGTGCCAAAAAGGGCTTTTCTGGGACTTGCTGCCTCTACTTGTGTTGGCTCCGACCATCTGAGATGAGCAAGGAGCGGGAGCGATGCTTGAGGCACGAGGAAGGGCTGCACTTGGAAAGGACCATGGGTGGGACAAAGTTATGAGATATTTAGGATCTGTCTAGGCATGTCCACAGCTGTTCTTCACAAATAAGACTAGTTTAAGGGAGAATGTGATGTTCTCAGGGTTTGAAATGAAGCTGGAGACCACAGCCATGGAAGGCTTGGTCATCATGTGCTGAAGAACTGATTAATGACTCAAAGCTTGATGCGAAGAGGTGGGAGTAGGTCCCGAGTACAGAGCCCAGACTAACAGGGACTGGGAGCCCCTCTCTGTGGATGCATCTTCGTTAATCCTAAAGTGAAGGAGACTTTAATAAGAGCACGCGCGCGTCGCAGTCACCGTTGGTAACTCCTTGTTCACTGTTACTGTATTGCAGTTCGTCGCCTTCCGGAGTGTTTGAGAAAGAATATGACATTTATCGGGATTACAGTGCAGAAGGTCAACTCCTCCACTACAGGTAGCCAAAATTTCCCTCCGGTATCGGGGTTGGGGTCTGCAACGTGGCCTTGGTGGTGAGGTGGGGGTGTGGGACAGCCCGTGTGCTACCAGTTGACCTGCAGGAACGGGGCAGTGAATAACACTGATGTTTTCTTTGTGCTCTTCTGATCCACCTCCCCATTCCCTTCCTTTCATGTGTTACATTTTTTAGTTTTACTACCACCCTTAAATAAACCTAAAGAAATATTTTGATGGTTCTTTGGAGCAGGCAACATCCATCCTCTTCATGTGGTGGTCCTTATTTGAGCAGCTCCTACCCATGACCAGAAACTGGAGCAGGATGGGAGGAGCACCAGGGCTGTCCAGTGATGGGGTCACACCTCAGGGTGAGCTCCTGGTCTGTGGAGTTTCGTTAGGCTCCACCATCGGGCCAGGACTCACCCAGTGCTGCTGATGCACCCCAACGCCTGCCATCGCGATGGGGTGGTGGCTTGAACATCTCTCCACACTGGAACTGGTTTCTAGGCTCTTTCTTAGGATTTTTGCATCAACTATAAGCAGGTTCATGTGGGGATGGATTTAATCCACCGCAGCAAGCCCGGCTGATTCCATGCTCTGTCTCTGTAGGGCTTTGGAGGTGAGAAACCCTCCAGAGAAATAATCCATCTCTTCCAGCCTGTGGGTCCAACTGCTTTCAGAGTCCATTTCTAAGACAGATATGAGCTTTCTCTTGCTCAGATCAGGATTTCAGGTGCTAGACCAAACCGCCACCTCCAGCTTTCATGGATTTATGTTGCTAGAAAACAATGCAGTGACGTGATTGTCTTTGATACAGCTCAAAATGCCCCTTGGAGTTTGCCCAAGTGGTTCAGGTGCACGGATGCTCTGACTTCTCACTGGTACTGATATGGATTAAACGCCTTGGACATGGGCAAAAAATGAGTAGATGAGCAGAGGTGAGGAATAATCATGTGCTGGGCTGCTGGAGCCTGGCCCAGTGCCTGCACTGCCGCTTTCAAAACAAGCTTTTTGCCTTCAAAACCCAAAGTACTGTGAGCAGGGATGGATTTAGGGGGGGACTGAGAAATTGCTCTTGATACAGCCCAGATGGCTCCTTGGCCACCTTTCTGAGTGGCCAAAGGAAGCATCTTCACAGACCCACCTCATCCTGCCAGGGAACGTTTGGGAGATGATCCCCTTGGTCACCACCTGGCAGGGTGGAGGTGCTGGGGAGGGTCTGCAAACTCTGGGGCCTTTCCACAGACCCCAGACAGACCCGTCTCGCCCTGACCCCATCCCATCCTGTGCAGGTGGGGTTGTGTGGTACCTGCTGGCATCATCCAGATCAAATCAGGTGGGAACAGGGAGGATAAACACCTGCGTGGATGCTTTTACTAATCCAGACCTGGTGGCCTGAAGCCTTTCTACCTTTAAGACAGTAGGTCTATAGACTACAGTCAGATTTGAGGGGTTTTGCCTGCCTGGTTGCTCTGGGCTTTAACAAATACCCCAGTTTCTGTGTTTTTCTGGAGATACAGGTTAGTTGAAGCACCTCTAGCTCTCGCTTTGCTTCCTGTGCTGGCAATGAGGACCGGGAGGGCGCGATGCTCCGTGTTCCCTTCCCCAGCACCATGCTCCGTGTTCCCTTCCCTGCTGCTCCGTGACAGCACGGGCTGGCGATCCGCTCCACGGTGACATGGTTTGCAGCAGCCTCCATCCCAGTTCGAGACACGTGCGAGTGGAAAATCACCCAACGGCGTTGGCCGTGTGCCATCCTGCCTGCCCTGTAATTCACCGCTTCTGCAGTGACCTCCCAGGAGCGTCAGAATTAATTGCCACTTAAGCAAGAGAGGGGAAAAACAAGCTTTCTAGGAGGGGAAACAAATAGAATAATGGTGTCTAGTGTTTATTCACTGGCAGAAAGCTCTCCTTGAGCATCAGGTGAGCTCAGAGAGACCTGCCCATGGACAGCTTTGCCCCAGAGCATCCCTTCTGCGTGCTGGGTGGAGGCAATTCCCAGTCAGCAGGCCGGACAAGTGAGGAAGAGTGGAAGAGAGTGTGATCCGGCAGTCCTGGATTTGCTGTTTGGTTTGGAAATGGGATTTTCAGGTGCCTCCTCTGCTCTGCTGTTGGGCATCGAGCGTGTTCCGCTCGGAGTTGGCAGCGGGAGCTGAGCCTGCGTCCAGGGGCCCAGCCAAGAGAGATGGAACCAGTGACAGGGACACGGAGCGGTGACAGGGACACGCTGCTCTCTATCCTGAGCAGTTTTTTTTCTGCAAACAGGGTTAGTGATTCAGCACTGATCGGTTCTGACCCGCCGGGCAGCTGGGTGGCGGTGCCGGCTACGAGCTGCAATCCGAGACGAGGGACAATGTGGGTTTTGGGGAACAACAGTCCCCACCCGCCAGCTGGCTGATGCCCGCGGCCGCCCAAGCAATTAAAAGATTAAATTTCAGTGCGGTTAACACACATGACCTGTTTGCATCAGCATGTGCTTTGCTGCAGGAGATGCCTCCATCTTCCTGACCCCAACTTTACCGCCTGTAAAAAACCCACGGACAGACCTTGCCGCCCTCCCCCCCAATCACTCCCAGCCAGGAAGCTAATTAGCAGCTTTGCTTAATTAGCTGAGAGTGGACTTCCTTCTGGAAGAATGGGTCTCAAGTGCCCTCCCTCTGGGGGCTGACAAGGGAGGGAAGCCAACACAGCCTGGGGTGGGGGGGGTTTTAACCGTGTGAGTGCCACATGCACTGCACAGCACTCATAAAAGCTGAAATCAAAGCTCACCAGTCCTACCTCATGCTGGCAGGGATGATTTCATACTAATTGGGTTAATTTTAAGGAGAAGGGTGCATGGCATGTTCTGGAAATCACCCTGCATAAAGGCATCTTGGTTTCAGCTTCTCCAAAGCTTAGCTGGCAACTCTTGCTTGGACAGACCAAGGCTGAGCAGGCTCCAGAGGGTTCAAAGGGCATTTCTGGGGGGACGATGGTGGCCAACACCCATGACATGGGGGAAGCCACCTGGAAGCCCAACACTGGCATCAACCTCTGGATGGCTCAGAGGGATGCATGTGTGGTCCCTCGTGTGAATGGGAAGACCCTTGAGGTACCTCTGCCTGAAGTGGCCAAGACCTGGGTGGGGGGAGAACAGTCCAGAAACCTCTTTCTGATGCTCAGGGACGGATTTTTGGGAAAGGCTGGTGCTCCAGCACCCTTGGCCGGGTTGCAAAGGGATGGTGGAATCGCTGATCTTCCCCCGTGCTTCCCACGGGCTCGTGCCAGTGCTGAGGTGGCAATTGCGAAACGGGCTGGCACCCAACCAGAGCTTTAAAGACTCCATCACAGAGCCTGGTGTGGGCTGAGCCCTCAAGCACTTCCACCAGAGCAGCACTGCCCCAGGTCCTCCAGATCCAGCCCTGGGATCCAACTGCTTCCAAACACCATTCGTGAAATGATCCTGGAGGCTTCACAGTCGGGTGGGAGATCAGGGCTCCAGCCCAACAGCCTTCTCAGGTCCTTCCAACCCTCTCCTCCTCAACAAGTCATGCATTAGTCCCACAAGTTTTTCTCAAAGCCATGGTAAGGGATGTTGCCTCCTTTGAAGGTCAAGACAGGAGGTGGGCAGCCAGTGAACTTGGCAGAGGGACAGAGAATTGAGTTACACAACACATCTGTAGGTCTCTGGTGGCTGAGGAAGCTTGGTGAGACCTAGGCTGTGGTTTTCTCCCTTCATGTCCACTTGCTTCTATCACCTCCTCCCCTCTGGCTGGGAATCACAGAATCCCAGAATCATCCAGGTTGAAAAAAGCCCTTGAAGCTCCTCCAGTCCAACCATGAACCTCACCCTGACCGTTCCCAACTCCACCAGATCCCTCAGCGCTGGCTCAGCCCGACTCTTCAACCCCTCCAGGGATGGGGACTCCCCCCCTGCCCTGGGCAGCCCATTCCAACGCCCAACAGCCCCTTCTGCAAAGAAATCCTTCCTCA